>VYXD01008078.1:329362-395055 GCA_013397195.1 Hylia prasina | reverse complement strand
AAAAAAAAAAAAAGTTAGCTGGTTTTGGTTTCTGCTGTTGCTAAGGAATGCTGTAAAGGGGTTTGTGGAAATCTATTTGTGATAATAGGTAGGAATTGCACTCTAGTAGATCTTAACTTCAGTGATTGTAGGATAAAATGGGATTTCCTGAGTGATGCAATGTTGACAAAAGTATCACCAGACAGAAGAATTGCCACGCTTACATGGAGGCAACAGTGGGGTTTTTGTGTCCTAGGAACATTCAGAACAGCTTACACATCCAGCAAGTTGTGATCTGCAATTCTTGGAAGCCACAACTTAAACTGATAAAGATTCTGGGTAGGAGAGAAGTGCCATTCAGCCAGGCTGGAGTAAGAGGAGTGATTATGCACAGTGACAGCTTTTTATAGGGCCTTTTTCCAGAATAAGCAGGAGCTTCATCCCTCGTTCCATTATGCTGAGGGCTGGGGGTCACCTCTTGGGTTACTTGCTGCTAGATTGGAAAGCTGTGTGGTATTTGGAAAGGAAAAGTTCAAAGCGATGTGAGTCAGTGCGAGTTCCTCTTTCCTTCCTTCACTGTGTCAGATATTACAGATTAGCAATTTCCCTAAGTGATATTTAATGCTAATTACTTCAGGGTCAATGAGCTGTGATGAAAAAAACAATCTTTAATAGGCCTTTTCTCATATAAGGCTTATGATGAGTATTTCTTCAGCCTATTTCAGCTCCTCATGTGTGCCTGTCCATACCGAGCCCACACCAGCCCGGGTGTGGATGTTGAGCTTCAGGCTTTTGTTTTTCCAGTTATCCTCATCAAATGACTCCTGCTGCCAGAGATCCCAAAGTGACAACACAGACCTGTGATTTGAGCCCAGAATTCCAAGCCTGTGGAAAGATAAAACACATTTTCTGATGGCATTCACTTCCATTTCAAAGGGTTTCTATCACAGATGAGCTTGTGTCACTCCCTCTCTCCTCACCTGCCTTGCCACAGTGGGTTTGTTTGGGTTTTATTTATAAATATATTTTAAAAAGGCAGGGTTTTTCTCTCTATATAGAAGACAGGAATTCAAGATTTTTAGGGCCATAGTGAAGCAGAAGAGTTACTGAGTGGAATTGCACAGTTCTTTTCTTGCCAAAGCCAGACCACATATTGTCTTTGTTTCTTTTGCCCTTCAAGTCGTCTCAGTAGTAGCAGTCTTCAAATATGAGTCAGACCCATGAGAGAAGATGAAAGTAATTTTGAGTTATTTGGTTTTTAAAAAAAATTTACTTATCTTTTCTGATCTCGAGGTTCAAGTTCTTAGTCTTGTCTCTGGTATCTGGAGGCTAGAAATTTGCTTTATAAAGCAAAGCTGAAATTCTGATATGGTCATATGGCAAAAGGGTTCTCTGAGCTTTGAGCATGACCCAGTGGAAAAAAAATCCACCATTTTGCACACATGAGTTTGTGACAGCAGTATTATCCAAATGCCCAGAGAAGGAGCAGCCCTTTATTCTTTCCCTGGAATATGAACAAAATTCTTTACAAGATTAAGTGTTACCAAGTGTGATTAGAAATACACTGCTAATGGTAAACACAGTTAACATTTACACAACGCTTGCTCAGAGGCACTGCAATGCTTACCTAGAACAAAAATTGATGACTTGAAAATAATTGTTCATGGTCTACTTACCAAAACAAAGAGTGGGGTTTTTTTCAGTTGGCCAAAAATCTACCAAATTGTTTTGGTCAGAAAAAGAAGAGAGTTCAGCTTGACACCTAAAATTCTGCTGCTATTTTTACTTCAGTCAACAATATTGGCAAACTGGCAAATATCCTGCAGTAAATTTATGGAAGACCAACCTTAGTTGCAAACCTCCTGCAAAGCTTCTAAACTGGTTTAGTGCCAATAAAACCAGATAAAAATATTACCACAAGCTTTAAAGTTTATGCCAGTTTTTACTATTAATCTTGAAATTTGTTTTATTCTATTCTGTTTATTAAATGAATAGGAAATCATCTATCAATTACATTTTTTGTCACTATAAATTTGTGGCCTTGAAAGAACACAGTTAAAATTTTCATTATTTTATGAGACCATTTTTGTGCTCAGGCATCTGAATTATGGCTGTGTGAGTATTGCACTCATGCTGAAAATGTTCCAGTCCAGTTTAAAAAAAATCATAAAGGAATTACCTGCTGTAATTCTAAATAAGAAAAGAACAAGGCACATTTATCATGCAAAGGAAGTTCAATCCAGAGTAAGATTTCTTCTGACATCTTTTGAGGAGATGGAGTAGAAAGTTGGATTTTATATGCAGCTCCTCTCTGAAGAGCTCTTTCTTTAAGGAAAAGCAAAAAATTGATGGGAAACCCAACTTGGCATCAGGCAGGGAATCCCAAACTGGAGATCACATGCTTGTGTGGCCAACCTTTGCTTTAAAAAGAAGATCAGCATGAAAACTGCTGAAAACACAGAGATGTCTTTTTGTTTGCTGCAGAGGAGTGGCAAGTAAAGAGATATGGAAACAATCTTCAGCCCAGAGCATCTCTGAATAATTCTTAGCCTATTTACCTTGAAAAATTTTTGCAGTTCACAAGATCATTATGAAATGAGGGAAGACTATTACCCTAAATAACTGCAGGCTTCATCAGAAATTAGGTCTTTTAAGCAGAGGAAATGAAGCAGCCACCCTCACAAAAGCCGAAAACGTGGCCTGTCCTTACAGTTGCCTGTTGCAAATTATACAGACTTGGGTTTATTACTTTAAAAATGGGCAGCCAACTGATACACAATGCATCAAATTTGTTATTTTAAACATTATTATTATTACTACTTACTTTCTCTGTGACATAATTTTATACTTAGTGAGTGGTTGAAAAATACCTCTGTTCTGTAATCCTATTCTAAATCACATTATTTTCTTCTTTGAGTTTGACAGTTTTCATTAAAATAATGAACATTGGCATTACACATGGATTTGGTATCTCCTTGCTCTGTAAAATTAGTTAAAACTTGTTTTCAAAGAGTGTACATCCATCCCCTGATTCAGTGAAACCCCTGCCAGCATGGTGATACCAGCTCTGAAATACTGAACCTGTTTGTATTTGTCTATACATACATATATGTGTACATGGGGTTTTTGTGTGCGTGTCTATACAAACCCCCAGGAAGAATTTGCTTTCCTTCTTATTTCTATTTCTAAAGGAAGCATGTAGGTGTCCTGTTTTCCTCTTGTATTTGTGTGAAAAGACACAAAACCACATTTGACACTGGCCTCTCTGCTTGCTTTCTTATCCTGGAACTGCCTGAATAAGCATGCAAAGTATTTTTATCAGACTCAGGCTTAAGCATTATGTTTGAGGATTTATTTGGTAATTAATTATTGTCTTTTTCTTTATTTTAAAGACAAAAAAATTCTGAAATCCCTTGTTACAGACAGGACTTGGTCATGACTACCACATCTTCCTGACAGTGAAGCAGCACTTCACCAGCACAACCACAATATCCTCGAATCCTCTCAGGAATTTCCCAAACCCCGTGAGGTGACAATGTGAAATGCCCACGTGGAAAAACACTTTTTTGCAGTGAGAGTTGTTGCACAATGGAACATTCTGTACAAAGGAGCAGTGAGGACTCCTTTCCTGGAGTTATTCAAAACCCAAGCATGTGTTCTGTAATCCTAGCAGCCTGCTCCTGTCCTTGCCTGATGAACATCCACGGAATCAGCATTGACTGGAGGATAAATGGTCTCTGCTTTTCTCAGATCAGTGCACAAACAAAAATACTAACCCTCACTCTCCTTAATCTTCTGATGCTAAAGTTGAAACAGGTCCTTTATCAGTTTTCGCTTCCTGTTGAGTAATTAGCCCTTCACAGGGCTTTTATCTGAAAGATAAAGGCTTTGCTTAAGCATTCATTAAATTGGAGCTGTCATTTTGATATCATTTTTATAAGATAATTTTTGTAACAGGAGAAGACTCAATTACATAATGTACTACGCTCTCTTTAATGACAACTTTACTGGAATTTAAGTTTATTAGCATAATTGTATGATGTGCCCTTTATTAATATTAAAATGTGATGCAATAAATTACTATAATTTTGTTAGCTAATTCATACTCCTCCTATCAGAAATGTGGACATAGGTCATAATGTTAAAAAGACATTTGAAAAGCAAGGACTGATTTTGAACTCTCTGTTTGTAATTTTTCGTTAATGGGAAAGCACTAACAAAACACTTTTGTATTAGTGAGGTAACAAATACATCCTTTGGGTTTTTTGAGTTGTTCCCATGTATCTACTAAAAATTTTTCAAATGCTAAAGGCTGCTCAGAAGTGGTTTAGATTTAATATGCTGTCAATATTACCCATTTTGCCTAAAAAAAGGCAACAGAATGATAGGAGGTTTTTGACTTCACATTATTACACTGTTAATTCCCTCTGTAAATCAAAAGTAACACATCAGTGCACAATATCTGAGTTGAAAACTGCACCTGGGTATGTGATTTCCCTGAAGTTCCTTTAGCAAAATTCAGTGCTATAGGAAAAGAGTTTATGATGTGTAAAAATAAACTTACAGTGGAAGAGAGAATTCAGACTGTAAAAATGACGACTATAATTGGCTGCTCCAAAGTGAATGTCTGAATCAAATCTTATGCTTTTTAAAACCTGAAGAAATGAAAAGTGAATGATAATCTTGGCTATAAAAAATGAAGCTCTACTTCTGTGAGTAATAGAGAAATACCTGGGGTTTCTTTCTCAGCTTGAAAAGCAATGATAACAAAAGAATGACTTTATATGCAGTGCTCTCGGCTGCCAGAGATCAAGATAGGAGCACTAAAACTGACAGAGCTCACTGATACAATTTTGTGAAAGAAGAAGAGTTATTTTTCTTTTCAAGTTCTCAGTCATTCAACGAAAGCCAGAAGAAGGAAACTCACTCTTCTTAAAATACCATTCCAAAAATTATTGGCATTGCATTTATACGCCATGAAGCTTCAGATTAATTATATTAAAATCACATTTATGCTTGATATAAACCACATGTTTATAGAATGAGGTTCAAGTTACAAACCCTGTCAACTGACATTGTAAATCTGATGGCCAAATTTGTGTCATCTCCATGCTGGTGTTTTACTTTTGCATACAGTTATTTACTCCAGGCATCCTGAAAAGGTACATGGCTTTAACCTGACAGTGATTTGGTTTAGATTAGATATTAGATATTAGGAATAAATACTTTTTGAGAGGGTGATGAAGCCCTGGCACAGGGTGCCCAGAGAAGCTGTGGCTGCCCCTGGATCCCTGGCATTGTCCTGGGCTGGATGGGGCTCTGAGCAACCTGGGATAGTGGATGGTGCCCCTGCCCATGGCAGGGGGTTGAACTGGGTGGTCTTTAAGGTCCCTTCCAACACAAACCATTCAAAGTCATTCTGATCCAACAACCTTGACCAAGCAGTTGCTAACTTTTTAAAGACAGTATTTTTCATTCGGTTCAGGCTGGGGGCCTTGCAGTGCTCTGACTTTGGGTGAGTGTAAGGATATTCCAAGGATGAAGTTGGAGAAAAAAAAGACAAATTACCTGAAAAGGGCCCTAGAGAGGGTGACCTGTCAGCTCTGAATGGAACTGCTTTGTAGGATTTTGATCTTAAATGTCATCTGGACTTAATAACAACTCTTTGGTTGTTTTTGGGTCCTTATTCCATGACTGTCTGTATTAAATAAACCTTAGTCCATTCCTTTCCCACCCGATCACCTCCAAAGTTTGAACTGGAAGCAGAATACACATAACTTTTTCCACCAGCTGGGTGGAAAAGATTAATTTTTAACCGTATTAATTGGTTAACAGATATAACAGATTGGTTAATCATATAACAGAGCTCTGCTCCAGGTTCTTTCTGATCCAATTCTCTCTAATGAATGAAAACAGAGCTTCTAAAAAGGAATCTTTTCTTCTAAGCAGATATCACTGTAACATCAGGCTGTGCCAGATAATTTCTCTTAAGAAGAGCTACTGGGAAGTTTAAGCTTTCCCTGACTGTGGCAGTGAGTTGCAAATGCCATATGTTTTCTGGAACAAAGTTGGCAAAGTGCATGTTGTGTTTCCTGTAAGGATGAACCTTCCCTAATTTTACTAAAAGTCGTGTGTGAGCCCTGAAGGTTGAAAGCTTCTGTTTAGTCATACTTCTTGTCTGTGTTTGTTGAAAAATATGTACCATACACAGAGTGTCCTGCTAAACTAAAAGTGTGGTGAAGCACAAGGCACTTTAATACATTTGGAAAGAGAAACCAGGCTGGATCATCTCCTCACAGCAGATGTTGTGCCTACCTGGCTCATTTGTCTTGCAGGAAACGCTTAACAAGGGTCTGGTAAAATTTTTATCCCATGATTGGGTCACATGAAGATATTTTTCTAAGAGGACACTGAAATTACACTATAGAGAATGCCAGGCTCAAATAGGATGAATTTTCAGGACCTGGAGGCTTCTGGTTCTTGTCAAATTTTGAGAGATTAAATAATTTTCAATTTTGAAATAATTGGCACAACATTTAATGTGTTCATAACATTTCAGTAATTTTCTCAAAACCTTTGAAATGGCTGCCTTGCAAGTTGAACAGAAAACCTTCAACAAGAAGATTGCAGGTTGTAAAATGGTCTCAGCATTATTTTTGTATTCTATGATACTCTTAAAAAATCACCAGCTTTTTGGTGGAAAAGAAAATTATATTGGTTTGGAACATGAGGTTGCTTATTTTTTGAGACCTCATGCTGTTTCTATTTTATACTGGAAGGCCATTTAATTTGTGTTCAATATTAGCATATTTATTTTCCAGCACATTCTGAACCTTAGGAAGTCAATTCCCACTGTTAGTCAAAGAAGAAGGACATACTATATATTTTTCTTTTTAAAGTAGGAATCAGCCTGATACTGATTCATATTTATTTTCTATGGTATGTCAATAACCTGGTAGAAGAAGTTTAACTGGCATTTTAACAAAATTACTAAATTTACACCATATTCTTTCATGTTTTGCTATGAAAAGCAGCCTAGTCCTTTGGAGTGGTATTTCCAATATGTCTTAGTCTAAAAGCAGCTGAGCACCATCTTCAGCATTTTGTGTCCCTTCTGACAAACACAACATTAACAACAAAACCAACAATAATGAAAATAACTAAAAAAAGCAAAACTCACAAGCTTGCACTCAAGATTTGTAGAGGAATTAATGTAGAAATCCTGATTTGGTAATTCTGGGGGTTTCCTTTCAAATTTTAATCTTAAGGAGCATGCACTGACTTTCCAATATTGCTTTTAATATTGACAGGAGAGATGGAATGGCTTTTCACACAGGCATAAACATTTCTACATGCATTTTTTATTCAATAAGGAGCGTGCTGTTATTTGTTCTTTGATTAAATGTAATCAACACAGTGTCAGCATTTGGATTAAAAATATCCTATGAGCTCTACCCTGACAAATAGAAATAATCAAGCTTGAGCACCTTGGCCTTTTATTCCATCAGCTAATTAGAGTAGGATGAGCATAATGTTTCCTGAGGGCCTTTCTTTTCTTACAGAGTGGATCCACAAAAAGAAATTGGGAGCCTCAATTTCCAGTTGAAGTGTTCAGAAGTTCTGCTTTGGTACCATCTACTCTGCACAACAATCACCAGGGTTTAATGTTGCCGTTTCCCAGACAGTAGAAAATCAGCTTCTGAACAGATAGCAGCTAAAAATAGTGACAGAACAGAAAGTCTGTGCTCTCACAAATCCTGGTGAGGCTGGGAGACTCAATACCAAGTTAGTCCCTGAATCCATCCAGATCCATGAACCTTTTTCCATTTTATCAGAGGAGATGATCAGATAGGGGTCTGATCTGGACTAGTCTTTGCACAAAAATCCTCAGAACTGTCCACTGGACCAGCCTTTGCACAAAAATCTGTTCTCCTGTGTTGGATCTAATCTCTAATAACAGGACAGGGCAACTGAGAGGCGTTCTATGAGTTTTTTATTCCATTATCAGTCTCAGTGAAGGTAGAGACATAAAAGATGGTAAAACTCATGCCATAACAACAGAAGCCAAGGTTCTCTTTGTTACAAGGCCTTTTAAAAGTTTTTTTAGTCCATAGGCTGATGCTAAAAGCTGACAAGTGTCTTCTTAAGCTAATCACTAAACACTACATGTACACCTACAGCATACAGTAGTTGCTTGTTCTATATTTTTTGCAGCTCAGAAATTTTCTATGCTCCAAATATTTCAAGGCCAACAACTCTGTTTCAAACCTCTCTCTGTGTAAGCTTATTTCAACGCTGTGAAACTCCTCGGCCTTTTTTCAGTTGGATTAAAAGTTGGATTCCCACACCCCTGGTCCAGGTGCCCTGCTGTACCTGCATCCCCTGGGGCAGCCCCACCCCTGGACACAGCTCCAGGGGCTGGCTGATGCCTGCACTCACTCTGCTGCCACATCTTTTGGGGTGTTCCAAAACCCTCTTCAGATGGGTGTCAACCGTGGTCTTTTAACTTTTGAAGGATAAACGCTGCCTTCAAATTGTAACTTTTTTTTTTTTTTTCCCCTGCATAAATTTCCCTTTGATAATCGAGTGACAGTTGTCGGATGATCCGGTTACGTCTCACAGGTGGCTGAATTAGGCTGAAAATAGCTGCTAAAGGAGAAAATGGAATAAGGAGGGGAAGAGAGATGAGAGTTAGCCTCTCAAATGGAACTTGTGCTTTTAAATTAGATGCATGATGGAGGATGACAGAAAAGTGATAGGAGCTGCAATCCTTACTCGTATTCCTATGGACTTCAAAGGGAGTTTTCCCCTTTGAGAAATGCAGGATCAGACATCCTATCTGTACTTGTTACTTTCAGCGTCTGCCTCTTACTTGTGTTGTCAGGAGAGCTTTTCTCACCATATGGGACTTGTGAAAGGTTTTTAAAGCCCTCGGTGATGTTCAGTCGTTGCCTACTTCGCTGGGCATTCCTTACACCTTTCTAAAAGTGCCGCTGCAGACAGAGTTTAATTTGCACTTAAATGTGGGAAGCCTTCCTTTTACAGAACAGTTCTTTACAGTGTTTGTCTCTTACTGCAGCTTTTGAAAAAGTAGACCCAAAAAAAATGGCTTGCTCCATGCTGCCTCAAGAGAACTGGAGCATGTCCTTTTCACTTATTGCTGTTAGACTTTGGCTCTTCCTTTTCCTGCCTGAAACTAAAATGTTTTCTTTTTTGAACAAATATTAATCCCTTTCAGGTCACGGGATGCAGAATGGCTCTTGGGCTGCTCTTTCAAGCTGGTGAAAGTAGAAAGTTAATTGTTAGGTGCAGGTTTTTGGGCAAAAATGAATCAGCTGATATTATTAAACATATATATGGAAGACATAAAAGTTGCTGTGTAAAAATGTATCTTGCGTTCCACAATGAGGACCTGATTTTGTGTCAGTCACCCTAAATGTTGTCTTAGACTTTCTGCTGTGGCACAGCCCAGTTCAAAGGGATTTGTTGTCATTTTTTCACTGCTGCATCAACAGAGGAGCAGAGGATTGGTGAGTGCTAGAAAAGTGTCTTCTAGCATGGTCACTGTGTGCACATAACCAGTGTAACTTTGTTACTAGCTCAGGTTTTTTGAGAGAGGAGTCTTAAAAGTTGTGATGAACAGTTATGGTAAAAAAATGTTCTGACAGCTTTAGGCTATTCTGAAAGAGCAGGAAGTATCCTTTTGCAGTAATAAACATTTTAATTGCAGAATCACAGAATCATTTTGGTCGGGGAATACCCCTAAGATGGCTGAGTCCATCACTTGACTGATCACCACCTTGTTAACCAGACTAGAGCACAAAGTGCCACGTCCAGTTGTTTCTTGGACGCCTCCAGGGAAGGTGGCTCCACCATCCTAAATTCTTGTGCTGGTGGTAGTTTGGGGGGTGAGGTTAATTACAGGAGACATGGCAAATATTTAAATTATTCCCTTGCTATAAATCATGATTTCCTTCAAAAGATAACATTGTTCATTGTCTGCTGCACCTATTCTGTGAATATCTGTGAATAGGCTTATACTTTTATAACCCCATTTTTTTATCAGCAGACTCTTCTTGCAGACTAGAGCACCTAAGTTTCTCCAGTAACCTTTTCTTTCCATTTATCCTCTGGCATTCTACTCATTTAGTTTACATATTTCCTCTGGCTCAAGCGATTTGCGATACTGAGGGTGAAAATCATGGCAGAAGACTCAAAAGAAATCATTTGGTTAAACCTCTGGGTGGCCATCAAAAAATCTTGTTTCAAATGCCTTTCCGCTGTGCAGAGATGAAGAGAACCTCATTGTGACACTCAGCTTTGATCAAATGTCATATCTGGGAATCCTTCTGCACAGCAGTGTTTTTATAATAAGAGCTATCATATTACAGCAGCTCAGACTCTAAACTGGCATGGAAGGAAAGCCTGGGAGGGAGCTGGATGCTTTTTCCAATGGATCATAAATCCTTGGCATTCCCTGGAAGAGAGAAGTTTAAACCAGCAGCACCTTCTTAGGGTTTTGGCAACATCCAGGTATTGGTGTCTTCTGACCCAGACTTCCTCTGTGGCCTCCCATGAGTCACTCAAGCTCCCTCGATTTTTTCTTTAGATTTGTTTTTAATAACGATATTTTTTTTCCCTCAAGGAGAATAGAGTTCAGGTAAATCAGGGTTGTGTTTGTAAAGCTTGAGAAACTGTGACTTTGACAACATGGTAAAAACTTATCTGTGATTTTGGCCTTCTGTGAAATACATGATATATTTTGATTCTATTTTGTGGATTTTTTTGTTAAATTATATACTGTTTTTCATATTAATAATTCTTGGCCTGCTTCAATGATCACAGAGAGAATCTAGGGTTTTTTTAACATGCAATCCTAGAATTGATGTCTTTCCTATAATTTGCAAAAAAAAATATATTTATAAATTGTTGCCCACGTGCAAAACCACACACCTCTAGTCAAAACCATAAGAACATGATGTGTGAAGTTTTTTTCTTTGAAAATGTTAAGACAGAAGCAAGAAAGGCAGCCAAAAAGGAAAACTGTATGTGTATCACATTTAAATGATAAGCTTTAAATGACCATTTGAATGACAATTTGCAGGGTTCAGCCTCACGAGCTGACCACATTAATGTTCTTAAGCCCTCAGTGTTGCTCCTCCTTCAGCTCACTTTCTTCTCCATGAAATCAATAATCCTTCCATCTGCTGCTGATTTCTCCACAGTGAGTGATCCAGTTATTTGTTTAACACCAAATAACCTCCTGTTAAAAGATGTAACTACTAAAAAGGGATAAGTATGACTTGGAATTCTACTGCTTGGGTGCTTGCTTACATCATGTAAGTGGTCTCATTCTTCATCAGGACTACAAAATTCAACTAAAGAAATACTTTCCTGACTAGGTCAGTATGGATGCCTTTCCATCTCATTTTTCATTTAGTTTGATGCCAAAGGCATTGCTCTCCTCGTCTGTTAAAAGGTTTCATTTAAAGTAATTAAGCGTATGCCTTTGCTCACATGTCAAAAAATGTCTGTGTGGTGAAAGCAAAGTCAAGGAAAGATTAAATACAGGGAGAAGGGAGGGGAGAGGAGAAGAGGGGAAAGGAAGAAACATTAAATAGGCTTCTAAATTAAAAGTGAGTGATTTTTGTTAGAAGTCAAGATATACCTACTTTTATTTGAAGAAGTAAAGTGGAACAACCATTTATGTAACAACCATTCAAACAGAACATGAAGACATTTGAAGTGAATTTGCCACTGTCTAACTCCTTATTAAAAGCAACATATCAGGATTTGAGAGTTCAGGTACTTCCTTCTGAATAAGCCAGCAGTGGAGGAGAAGGGGGGCACCTGTTGTGAACACGGGTGTTTCTGGTGCTGGATTTCAGGAATTAAACACAGATGAGTGGTACCAGGAGCCTTTACTTTTGAGTGACAGGAAAAGGCATCTGTTCAGAACAAATGTGGTAGGAAAATGTTGGCTTTATCATGAAGCAAATGTTAGGGCTCAGGATCCAGCAGATTTCATCATGCTGTGGCTCTTGTGCCAGGTACTATAAAATACAGATCCTTGGAATACTTTCCAGGCCAAAAAGAACTTTTTTTCCTTATATCTTTTCCTTATTTTCCTTACCTTGCGGTCAATTATATATTTCAGCAGCTAGGCAATCGTGTTGCTGCATTTCAAATCAGGGAAAAAAGGAAAATTATCAAGGTTAAACTTGGAAAATTTGTAGATGAGCACAGCTTATGCTGCAAAGGAAATAGGTTAAATGCAAAGCAAGCATTGTGAATGAGGAAGGTTCCTGAAAAGCTTGTTTGCATGAGAGTTTGTTTCACCAGAGAGCTTTAAAGCTTCCTTGAGAGAAGAGCTGCCCATTGGTTTCATGGATTCACTAAGCCTGTGCTCCCTATGGTCTCTCCAAAGCTTCTTGTATTTCTTCCATGTTACCATTTAGTCAGTCAAGTGCTTTATTCCCCTTGTGTTCTTTTATGTCCTTCCCCTTTCTCCACCTATTTCCTGCCACTCTGTTAAACCACCAGGTTAAAACGAGTCTTCACAAGACCCATTGAGGTGCCATTGTGTTCACATCCGATTTATTTCTCAGGCTTTTCCCTGGTGCTACTCAAATGATATAAACTGGCTATTTTAGTCCATGAAAGTTTTTATGACAAAGCAGGCACCACGCTGGTGAGGTGAGAAAGCCACATCAGGAGAGGCTTCCCTCAGGCTCCAAAATGCAAAGCAGCCCTGGAGATCTCTCGTATTTGATTGATATTTTCATATTTGAAGTGAAATCCAAAGATGAGCAAATTGATGGGCATCACATTAAAGGCTTTTTCTTATGAAGACTGAACACGATTTCTGTCAAAAAGCTGAACCTGCCTTTCACTGGAAGGAATTTTAAATCTGTGGCTGGCAGAGCTGACTTCACAATTAATAAATATCATACCTGTGCATATGCAGTTGCCTGTAATGGTGTCAGTTCCAGTGAAATCTGTGGAGTTCTGTGTCTGTTAAAGGCAGTGGAAAGTTCCATGACACATTCCTGATGGCAGCAGCAACAAAGTACAACTCCTTCCCAACACGTCTCGAATACCTGATATGGCATTTTAGCCTGAGGAATTGCAATATGCAAACTGATGTGGGAAAACTCCATAGAGCTTCTGAGTGGTGCAGCCTGTCATAAAACCCAGGAACAACTTTATTTTCAAAAATAGAAGGGCTGAACACACACATGGACATTGTCCCCTACGATTATGTTACACAATATCATCTCTGACACATTTAAAAAAAAAATCGTAAAAGATCAAATATTATACAGTTACAAGGGATGATTTACTTTAGATTTTTTTTTCCTTTTTTCGAAAATCTGCAATATATATTTAGCTATTTTAATTAGAAAAAAACTTACTAAACAAATGTATAATGCTTCTCTTTTTTTCCCCATAGGGTAGATTGTGCATTTGGCATGAAAAGATTTATTTAGATAGTTTATTGCCCTTTATTAAGCTAAACTCTATTATTTCAGGAAAAAAATTATTGCAGCTGTTGGTATCAGTGTTCTTCCAAGGAGGTGCCAATGTGAAAAAAGCAGAGATTTTCACATATATTAAACAATTGCTTGCAGTCCTTCAGAGCAGCCTACAATTAATTAACAGTAGCTTCTGATGATCTGAAAGTGGAAAAGTAGTTTATGCTTTATTATCTGTGTATTGAGAGCTCATACGTCCATTTTTCCTGGAGTCATCTGTTTATTTGTTTCTTTCAGTTCTTCACTGAAGGCTTGGGGAGCAGTTGGGGGGGAGATGATTTTATGAAATATTTTCAAATAAAAGCTAGATCAATTGATAATGTTCACAGCATTTTAGTTGGTGGTCTTGTTTCATCCAGATCACCACATTCCATTTTGTCCTTGATATATGCATGTTTTATTAATGATAAACTAATGAAGCCAAGATCTAAATCCTGGCTTTACTGTTCATCCATGTTCTTCTAACCTTTTGCACCTAGGCTACCAAAACATTCTCTTAAAATCTCTGAAAAAAACATGAAGAAAAAAGAGTTATTGAAATATGTCATTTTGAAATTCAAAGTATTAAAACTGTCCCATCTGAAAATGTTCTAAAATGTCACTAATGAATGATTATATAAATGATGGGCATAGAGAAAATGGAGCTTATGAATCTCACATTTCCAGCAGTATCTGCAGTTAGGTCATCAGATTTCTACCCTTTCCAGTCTGTTTTGTCTTTACACTTTGGGCAGCTTTTTGTTTCCTTGTTAATCCTAGCAGATTCAAAAATGCTCACGAGAGAGCCATAGAATCCAATATCTGTAGGATCAAATTTGGAATGATAAACCAATCACCTGTCAAGCATGCAAATGTTTGTTTTTAGAAAAAGCTAAAACTAAATATGACAAAGCTGTATTTAAAAGAACTTCTCAATTACTTCATTGAACCTGAAATCTCTCATAACTCCAGCTCCCATTTGTAGGAAGCATTTTGTGGATCTGAAAAACTGTGGATGGCATAAACTTTTAAAAATAACAGGCTTTTTTAAAAAACTATAAACCACAGCTGAGTGAATATATAAAGCGAATCAGTTGAAATTGTCTCCTGTGTCTAGCATTAGACTCAAATTCTCTTTTAGGATCATAGCCCATAAATGACTGAACTTTTAGGAGACACATTCTACCTTCTGCTCTGGGCATTTAACAGCAGTTGCCCAAGAGGCTGAATGCCCAGTGAACAACCACAAACCCTTTCACATCTCTCTTTGTCACACAAGTGGCAGGGCTTACGTTGTTGCAAATAACATAACATTTGCCAGGAGTGAAAAAAAATAAATTTATTTTATGAACATATATTTATAAAATAACATGTTCCAGGAAGGAAAATCCCTTTCCAAAAGGTGCATGGGCCAAATTAGAAATCCTCAGTGAAGAAGAGTGCTGTGCCACATCCATCACCCTGGGCCACCCCAGCAGGTTGGAGCATATGGCAGCAGTGAAGTTGTCACCACGGTGTCCCTGAGGCCCCAGGTCATGTGCCCAAACAAAGATGCTGCTCTCTTTGCTGAGCTGACCTTTGAGGGAGCAAGCAGAATTTCCCTTCGGGTGTCATCTGCCAATTTGGCTCTCTGTGAACCACCAGCAAACTGGCTTCAAAGGCAGATATGCACCAAGACAGGGCTTCCCCAAGGGGCTTTATTAGAGAAATTATTCTAAATGCTTCTGGCCAGGAGAAGTCTGATGAAGACAGATGGCAAAATGGAGGAGTCTTTTTCCAAAGGGAAGGATTTTTTTTTTTTTTCAAGCTTAGCTGCAATGTCACGGTGTTTCTGGGAAAGATTTAAGAACTGGGTCTGCACAGAAAAAGAATAAATCCATAAATGTTGGTAAACTATCCCAAATTTTTATAATAGCACAGGGTTTTTTTCATAACTATTATCTTTCCAAGAATGCTTTCACTGGGGTGTGTTTTTAGCAGGAGATGTTCACCAGCTGGGCCTGCCTTAATGTGAGAGTTGGGAATATTGCCTCCCTCTCATGCACAAGAAGGAAAGCAGAGATTAAGCCCCCTGCATAACCCAGTGTAAGAGTCACTTTCAGCGGGTGAAATACTGGAAGGAAAACTAATGAGCACAAGTAATTACTGCAAATGAGGACTGAGAAGAAACACAGAAGGTAAGGCAAAGTATAAAGCCTCTGTGTAAAGGAGGAGCACCACTAATGAGTGCAGCTCCTGAGAGCGCTGCTGTCCTTACACCCGGCTGAGAGTCCTTCTCTAAAACATTTTCACAGTTCCTGGTAAAATGCAGAGTTTCTCTGTGGGCTGGCTGGCTCCCTGGTTGTCACCTGGCATCTGTGGCATGTCACCCCAAAGGGAGCAGTGGTGAGCAGCAGCTGGAGCAGCCCAAGGTCTGCCGGAGCAGGGAGCAGACGAGGCTGAGGTGACTTGGTACAGCTTTAAGGATCAGTCAGGACTTGCTACTGAAAGGTAACAGGAGGGAGGCAAAAATCACGAGCGTGAAAAGCTTCTGGCTGGAAATCACAGAACAGAGTCCTTCAGAAGAAAAACCATTAAAATGTTCAAGCTTTGGTTGTCTCTTCAAAAGGGAGGGCAGAGCAAGTCTAAGTTCACGCCCTGGTGGTGCTTCTGGTACCATCTCCACTCCTTCCCCTGTGCCTGCAGGGGAAAGCCTTCAGTTTGGACTCACCCCAGAAAATTTATGTTTCACAATATATTTTCTTATAATAAAATATTATTTGGCATTGGGACAGGTCCTTCTGCATGCTGTGTCTCATTTGGAGAAGACTTGGCTTTTTTGCTGGCTGCTGATCAAACTCTGTCTTTAGGATTTCTGCAGTGGGCTCACAATTAAGAACTAGTCCAAACCATAATGAGCGCTACAAATTATTCTGGGTATCATGAACTTCATTATCTCATGCTAAATCTAGTATCTATTTTTTATGATATTAAAATAGTGTCATAAAGAACATTGCATAGAAAAGGTTCCTTGGAAAATAGATTCAAAGTATATCACAGGAGTCATATCAAGATTTCATAAATCTTTATGGTAGCAACACCACTTTATTTATAGCATAATTTTTCTAAATGGTAATAATTGTTGTTGTTAATACCAGAGTAGGGCAATCTGTAATTTAAAAAATCAAATTTCTGTAATTATTTTTAAAAATTACAAGCTATTTTTTGTGAAAGATTTTTAGTTGGAATTGAAAATATTTTAAAGTTTGGTGGGGTTTTTTTGGTTGGTTTTTTGTTTGTTTGGTTTGTTGTTGTTTGTTTGTTTTGTTTTGTTTTGTTTTGTTTTGTTTTTCTGTTTTTCAATTGATATAATATTTTTTGAGCCATGAGCCTCAGGATTGTTCCTTGAAAACTTTGGGACATAAGAAAGAATGATACCTGCACTCTTTTTTGTGTAAACACATAATGTCCCTGTCCTAAATCGTGTATTCTCCTCTAATTGCACGAAAGTTACTAGGCTTTGTTTTTTTATTTGTCACCTGGGAATTGCAAAGCAACTGCCCCAGTTTGCCTGGTTGTGCTGCAAAAGGGAGAGTTTTGTAGCTGTGTGAGGCAAATCCAAACTTAAATAAAAAGTTATCAGCTACATAACTCTGGGTTAATATTCTTTGAGTTTCTTGAGCCTCGTGCTTGCCAAGGAGCCTGTTTCTCAGGCAATAATATTAGCTGGGTATTTGTATTTACAGCATTTCAAACCAGTTTGCTTAAGCACAGGGACCTTGTCAGAGCACACAGATTTTCCTGGAGCCCTGTTTTTGTGGCATTTCAGGCTCACAACCATGGTGCTTTCTGTTAAATCAGGCTCTCAGCCTGTGCTGAAGGATCTTTGCTGTTGCCAGGTGGAAATGGACTTCTTAATATTGGTGTCAAAGCAGTTGGAAAAAAGGGACACGGCATTTTATTATTTGCTTTGGTTTGGGTCCTTTTATTCCATAACTCAAAAGATTGAAAAATAGTTTTTATTTAATACCAAACCAAATAGCTCAGGCACACCCATATTTCTCATTTTTGCTTTAGGAATGCAGTTGTTACTTAGAAATTATGGTTGCTACTGTTACAGTGCATTGGATTGAAAAAAAAAGAAAAAGGAAAAAAAAAAGTAGACAATTGTTGTGCTTTAAGCTTGTTGAATTCTGTCAAAAATCCTCCTGAGAGAAATCAGTTAATTATCACAATTTAACTCCTTATTTCTATATTTGGTAATAAATACCAGACTGTACAGATACAAGGTACCGTGTCTCTCCTTTAACCAACTGCAGCTGCCGTAACATTTCAAACAAGTTGCTGTTCTTGCTTTTGTAGAAAAGAAGTTCTGATAGTTTAATTTGGTATCTAATGCTTATCAAAACATACAGTTTTAGCTGTTTTTATTTTTCCCTTATCTCAGCACTTGGGGGTGAATTGTGCAATGCAGAGGCTCTGCTTAAGGTGCAGTTGTTTGAGGGACTTCCAAAAAAATGCATTAAATGAAGATACATAATCTGAGGGCATTGATATTTGTGTGTATATTTTGTATATATATAAAACAAGGGCAAAAAGGTCCTCTGAATCAGATTTACCATATCTACGTTGGCATCTTTAAAAATTACAAAAGCAAGCAAACAGCAAAAAAAAAGAGAATCCCCTTCTTTGTTGAAGAGATCTGGTGCCTTATTTTTTATTTAGAGCTCTTCTAGCACTGGGAGGCCACCTATTGCCTTGCCATACAAATTTGATTGTGATGAATGTCCCTGAGAAGGGCACACAGCAGAAATTTGTAGGTTTGGAAACAGAATTACCTGGAAGTTTTGCCTTGGTTTAGCTTGTTTCATCCTGTTTCATCTGTGCAGTTCTGGCCTCACCCAGACACCATTGCCTCAGCAGGGATAAATGTCCAGCTGCCCATTGTGAAAATGTCCACAGGGAAGTGACACTGCATCATTCAGCATTTACACCAAAATCCAAATGGACAGAGACTGCCAAACTTACCTCAGGCACGTCCTTATTTCCAAACCCTCGCATTTTTAACAACAATTTTCTATTTTTTAAAATTATACAGTATTATTTTTGACTGTATTATTGGGGACCCAAAATTTAACTCGAGATCCAGAATTTACCTGCAATCAGTAGAATTTGAGACTGTTTCAGTAGCTGTAACACGATTTTCCCCAGATCACACATCCCAGGTTTTGTATAATTAAAAGGTTAGGAGAAAAGGTCTGCAGAATCCATGTTATCTGATAAAACGAATAACAAACTATTTGCCTTTCTGGATAAGGAAGCATTTTTTGCTTTAGTTTTCAGGTACTTGGTAGTTGCTACCCAGACAAAAAAAATCATCTTTCTTCCTTGCTTGCACATTTTTTCTCTAAACTAATACATTACCTTTTAAAAAGATTGATATTATTGTTTTTAATTGAATCAATGTGAGTCATATCTTACAAGTGTTTCTTCCCATTTTAACCAGTTTATAAAAAGGTAGTAGAAGAGGCAGTTCTTCCTGCAGATAAAAAGCTCAAATACGTTGTCATAACAGCTGCATTCCCACTTTCAGCACAGAGTGAAAACCATGGGAGTCTGGATTCCTTAAGAAACCTTCAGGAACTGAAGGAACTCGATGCTGAGCTTGGCAGATGCAGCAGGAGCAAGGATGTGCTGATTTTATCATTGAGTGCTTCACTGAGGAGCCTCAGTTGCAAAATACCACACTGATCACTGGTTTGTGGTGGTTTTCTCAGTGGAACTTACACCTGGGAAGAAACGTTTGCACAAATGAGTCTGGGCCTGAATGACATGCAAAAGGAAATCCTGCAAAATACAAAGCTGGATCTGGTCCTAGATTTAGGACAAAATATGAGACTCCTCATGTTCTCCACCTTTAAATGAAGAGCATTGCTTAGGCACTCTTTCAGGGTAGATTATCTGTGATTCATGAGCTCATTGCCTCTCCACCAGCTTTACCAGTCTTCATTTTCTGGTGGGGATGTCCCAAATTGTTGCTGTTTCAGCACATCCCAGTGTGTACAGACAAGCTTCCTGTGCTGTGGTGGTGGGTGTTGGTGCTGAACTGCTTCTCAGTGCCTGCCTCAACTCTCTGTGCCTCCAGCTATGCCTGAAATGTACAGTCATGTCTATTTCAGTAAAGATCCACTAGGAAACCCTGAATAAATACCTATTAGAAGCATTATGTATGCAAATGTGTCTAACAGCCTTCCTAGTAATGAGCCATGCATAAATGCCTCCTGATGAACAGACTGCAGAACCACGAGTTAGACTGAATGCTTCCAGTTCTGCTTCCAAAACTGGTGTAAGTCAGAGTGAAAATCAGATTTTGCAAAGTTGGAAGACCCTGAGTAATGAAGACCCTGCCAGCTGGGACTTTTTTTTACAGCATATTCAACCTGCCTCAAAACACTGACATCAAAGTACATGAACAGAAAACGGGACTAATTTGTGCTATCCAGCTAGAGAACTGAAGAACCAAAAGTTTGAGTGCTTTTGGTCAAGGTCACTCAGGAAATCAGTAGCAGAGCTGAAAATTTATATACCCAGTGCCTGATGCAGACAGCTCAGCTGCAGCCTGTGCCACCAGCCCCTCCACCCAAATGGATGTGCCACCAGAGGTACTCTCAGGTTAATACCATCCCCAGAAGAAAAAGCAGGTGCTGAGAGGGTTTTTGATACAGGGTGGCCTGTATTACAAATGGTTCTAAACATGGAGAGCAAAATGAGCTAAAGCAAGGGCAGGACAAGGAAGTCTTTTTAGAGTGGAAGTGGTTCTGTTAATACACACCAGCTCTCAAGAGTTTAAGTTTCATAACTGGTGCTAAAAATGTAAGGCAGTGTGGGATTGTAATGTTGTGTCAGAGACAGAGGCCAAACTTCAATCTAATTTTTTGTGGGCCCCACTTGCAAAAAAATATGATGAGAGGTGCTTTGAAGACATCTTTGGATCTGTTGTTTCTGCAGCAAGCACTATCACCTGATGATAACTCAGATGGACATTTGCACCTTATAAAAAAATAATCACCACCAACTTACTCCAAATCAAAAATCCAGTGGTTTACATCACTCTCACTAAATATTTCATAGGATGGAAGGAGCTGCCACAGAGGAAATATTTTTTTAAGTAATATTTTGTAATTTCCATGAGAAATCTCAATATGACTGTTATACTCTGAGGGTGGAGAGAAACGAAACCAAACGGGAGGCAAAAAAAGGCAAGTCTCAGCAAATTGTGTTTTGTGCAGAGAAAAGAGATTTCCTATGACACTGGTCCCAGGAGCACCAGCAGGGCTTAAAAGCTTTCTCCTGTTGGGTGGCAGTTTGTGTGCCTGTTTGATTGAGTGGAAGGAGTGCAGGGGGAAAATGAGAACACAAATCCATGTTTTGGCTGCCACACGGTCAATACAGTAATCGGTTGGCAGAAACATCAAAACACAATCAAGAGCTGTCTTTGGGGCTGTGAGTGAGCAAAATTTGTTGGGCAGGAAGCCAAGGGAAAGGAGAAGAGGTCTTCTGTGGTTCTTAGAGCTCATCAAGGGGCACTAAGCGAGCAAACTGAAATCTCTTTCTGTGGAAACTGGGATCTGTGGTCAAATCTGCGTGCGCAGTTTCATTACATGTGGTATAACCCAGCTGCCACGTTCTCTACCATGAGCTGAGCAAAGGGTTGGGGGTGAGGAAGTTGATGGTGTGTGTGTAAATGGTGCACATCCAGTTTGTACCACCCTGCAAAGGCTTTTGTGTAGTGTGTTTGGGGTGGGTGCAATAACAGGAGCAATAAAGCCAAGAGTCAATGCAAGTGAATGCTTAAAACTTTATATGCAACTTTTACAAAGGGCTGCTTTGCTCTAAAAACACAACAGTCATGAGCACCTGGGAACTTCAAGTCTGTTTTTTAGTACTTTCCTTTTTTGAAAGACAAGAGGAAATAGTCTTCAGTGTTCAGCTCTGAGAAGGAACTGTACAAGTTCATACAAGCAGCTTAAACTGTTATGTCCACATGCAAAAGGGCACACATGTAAATTTCCATGTCTGCACCTTCCAATACTTTCCAAGCCATTTTTCAAAAGGAGTTTGTGATAGCCCTTTAGTGTTAGATTCAAAATCATATTTCATGTTCCAGTATCTGCCTTTACACTCACTATCAGTAGTGAGATAAGTTTAAAATGACAACACTCTGATAAACTTAACACAGAAAGACCAAATCACTTTCTCAATCAATGGGAGTTTTAAGGAACAAGTAATTTCTTGCTCTTCCTATCACACTTCTGACTGGCCTTGGGGGCAGGAATGTGTTGGATGAAGTGGTAAAAATGTGGAAATATAAAGAGAAGTGAGACCATTTCCGTGGCAGATTGATTTACATGACAATGATAGATTTCTTGAAGCCTCATGAAGATTTGATCTCCTACAGAAGACATTAAAAAGACATTAAGGAATCATCATGCAACTATACAAATTTGTTGTATATTCCTTTATATGTTTGCTTGTGTAAAAGAAACAGGGATCAAAAGCTCTTGGGTTTGTGAAACCTGCCCTTTGGTGTAGTAACAAATGTTTGGTCTGATCCCCTTCATTATCTCAGTGGGTATCATTTCCAAGACATTAGGGAGTTTTGCTTCACTTAACCAGCTGGCAAAGTGAGCATCCTTCCTTTTGTGACAATGATCGCCTTCAAATTTCCAAAACAACTTTATTGATAAGCAGTTCATATTTCTGTTATTTTAGTTCATATGCAAGGATTTTTATGACCATGATTTTTGGCTTTACTGAGCCTCTTAGCATACATGGGTTTGCTGTGGGAGCACCTCTGCTGGTCTGAGATCTCTCTTTGTGCTCTTTCACTGCATTCAAGACTTGCATTCACACAGCAGGAAAAAGCGTGGTGATCTGGAAAGCATCTAAAGAGTCCTTGTGGATGCTTGAGGAAAAACGCAGATCTAAAATAAGTAATTTGGAGAGCTGCAATATTACGGAATCACATCATGGCTGAGGTTGGAAGGGACTTCTGCAGCTCACCCAGGCTCACTGCTGCCTCATGGCAGCTTGGTGTGCTCCAGGACCCCAAATCCTCCTGCAGGGCTGCTTTGCAGCCTCTGTTTGGGCCGGGGTTATCTCCTCCTGAGACCCAGGTTGTGTGGGGTGTCAGTGGGGCTGCAGGCTTGGCCTCTGTGAGACCCCCTGCCTTGTCCATAGGTCCATGGCCATATGTGAAAAGAGGTGATATTCGAAGCCACAAGCAGGATTCCAGCTGCAAAACACCCGTCCAAACCCCACAGATTAAACACTTTAAAAAAGATGCTTTGAAAATATATCCTCAAAACATAGAAAGTGCCTTCACAATGAAGTACACCCCACAAGTCAAATGACATTGTAAATTAGTTCCTAAGCAGTCCAAATGTTTCTAAACGTCACAGTAATGACCCTTTGGGATGTTTTTATCTCAGTAACAGAGATAACCTGCTACAAAATACTTACCAAGCCTGATGGGGCAGGATAAACCTGCCTGCAAAGCTTTTAAGGTGCTGTAAGCAAAAGGCTTTCACCTTCCTGTCTGATAAGTTTGAAACATTGGGTGCATGTCAGAAAAGCTGACGCTGAGGCAATGCAATCTTCCATGCTGTATTTTCATTCTTACCACAGTCTTCCCAGCAGGGGACAATGAGGAAAAATACAAAATTCCTTGGTTTGTAGTACAACCAACAAAGGGGGTTTGCTTCCTCTGTTTCTGCACATGCAATGTAGGCTCTATTGACTGTAGTAACACAATAACTTTTTATGCCTTTCACGTGAATAAAAGCAGATTAAAGCAGTTGGTACCATCACTGTTTGCAACCCTCTGCATAAACTGTAACAGACCTTCATAAAAACAACACTGACTATGAACCTTGCTGGGCACAGAGGCTGCATGGACTGGAATCCTCCACTCAGAGTGAAGGATTTTTATATTCCTGAGCAAATGAGTCTATTCTGCAGATCAAACTACCCTAAAAAGGCTATAAATTACATGGATTGTATTAATCAGTCAGCACAACAGGTCCGTGCTGGGTGCTTTGCTCTTGGCAGTTGTAACAACCTACACTCAAGAAAAGGCTGTTTTTCTGCAGCAGAAATGAGTCAAAAACCTTCAGAACATTAGGATTCATCCTCTGGTTTGACACAAACCTGGGTGGTGGTGGTGGTTTTGGTTTGTTTTTTTTCTAAACCAGAATGCCAGTATGTTTTAAACTAAAAGAGGAGAGATTTAAATTAGATGGAAGAAATTCTGGTGAGGTCCTGGCACAGGTTGCCCAGAGAAGCTGTGGATGCCCCGTCCCTGGAAATGTTCAAGGCCAGGTTAGATGGTGCTTGGAGCACCCTGGGATAGTAGAATTTGTCTCTGCCCATGGCAGGGGTGCTGGAATGTAATGTTTTTTAAGGTCCCTTCCAACCCAAGCCATTCTGTGATACCAATTTGCAGAATATAAGTCACTGGGAATAAGTGAAGGATGATCAAGGCAGACCTGTTTTGGCATTCTTCTAATGTGCTGCTGCCCAAATACAAGAAAGAAGATTGAAAATACAGAATCTCTCCACCATTTCCATTTAAGCATCTCCAGGAATTGCCATAATTAATGTGTATTTTGGAAATACTTTCTGACATGCAATCTTTTTCCTATCTGTTTTTTTTTGTGTGTGTGTGTTTGTTTGTTTTTAACCTTTTTTTTTTTTTTTTTTTCTTTCTAAGTAATGGATCTTTAATGAATTGTGACATGCACTTTATTTTGCTCATTATTAGCCTGACATGTGGCCTTTGTTTTCTCTTGCAACCTGTGGGTGGTCATGCAGTCACCTGTGAACTTTGTTACCAGCCATGGAAGACTGATTTTATCGAAAAGTAAATGAGTATCCCAGAATTGCTTTAATGTAATTGGAAAAAACCCCTCTGTTTCTCTAAAGCCAACCATGCAGTGCACTAAAGCCAAGAAAATGTCTCTCATTGACATCCCTGGGCTTTGGCTTGGGACCCCTGCCAATGTTTTATTGAAATGGGCTTTTAACAGTTTCATATATTCAGCTCCAACCAATTCTCAGGTTCAATGAGAGAAGTGTTCTGGAGCTGAATTGTAATGTACCCTGCTAGTAAAAATATTCATTTGATTACAGTGGCTGGCTGCCACTGTATTTATTTTGAAAGTACAAGCTGGTGCTGCACTTTTCAGAAATCCAAGACTGGAAATTAGGCACAAATGTCATATGTACAAAATAAAACCTATCAGAGATCTAAGAGCTCCGGAGCAAACTGGAGAGGGAAAAGGGAAAGAAAGAGGAAGCACCTATAGCAAGCCCTAGAAAAGGGAGAAACGGGCAATAAATTTAAAAGCTTCATGGACTTGGTGAGAGGTACCTCACAAATGAAAAAATTCTCCGTTCTTGAGGCAGCTAAAGAAAACCTGATTATCTCAATTCAATCCACTATTTCAAGCCTCAGAAAACAAAGCACATTTTATTACTATTATGTAATAATAATGTCTTGCCCTCAGTGTTGGCAAATTGTCTTTTTCTTTTCTGAACATGGAGAATACAATTTCAGCAAGTCAGCAGTGGAAAATTGCATTATGTATTCCAAAAGGTTTAAATTCATCACATATTTATTAAAAGGAAACCAGCTGAGGATGTTGAGATATTTAGGGCATTTTGTATTAGTTTTTATTTTATAAGTATTTTGCTACTACCAAAACCACTGAGGTAATGTGGCAGGAGTTAATATTGAGTTTTCCTCTTCCTCTACAAAGCCCATGCAGGTCAAAACTCTTCTTCCACCTTTCTGTTTTATGACAGAGCTGGGTTATTCTCCTTGACAGTACAGTTTTTAACATTACTCAGTGTTATGAACTGCGTCTAGTCTCCAGCTAAAAAAGAAAACCACCCTAAAGACTTTCCTCACCTCTCATTTAACCCATTTTGAAGTAAAACTGCCAGAATCAAGTCTCAACAGCTTCCAAATGAAGTGCCATAACCCCAGCAGCATGGTGACACTTACATGGGGTTCACAGGCTGGGCAGAAATCAAACTGTGTGGCTCAATCCTGCCAGGAGGCTTGAAAGCTTGAAGATAAAATGGGAAGGAGGATTGCTGAATAAAAAAAAAAAAAATTATCCTGGAGTAACTGCTTGACATGATGGCCGTTTTCATCAACGTTAATAATTTTCATTAACGTTATTGAACAAGAATTATAGACCTTATTTTCAAGCTTCTATCTCCTTATAGGCAATTCATTTCACTCCTTTTTTCCAGTACGTTATTAATTCTACCTTGCATCCTATTTCATTCTCTTTTATCTCTTTTGGATGCCCAGTTACTCTCAATTAAATATTAATAACCACCTTTTTAATTTACCCTATAATTTGGAAACAGAGGAACGCTGCCATGGCTCTTGTCTTTTCCCAGGGACAATATTTCTGAGCAGAGCTGGAGGATTCCAAGTGGGAATGCATCCACCTCAGGGAATATCAGGCCCAGGCTGACAGCACATGGATTGTCCTGCCACTCTTACCTGCTGGATCTGTATGGAAGTGTCAGAAGGGATGAGGGCTGCCCTCCATGTCCTGTTCATCCAGGAGGGCTGCTCTGCTGGCAGTGAGCATCTGGGAGAAAGCAGAAAGGTCTGCTCAGAAAGACACAGCAAATGGATTTTGCCATGGGAAACGTGTCTCCCTTCCTGGGGTTTTTCCAGGGAATGAGCATCAGGCAGGTGTTCAGATCACAGGCGAGCTCTGCCTGTCACTGTCTGCAAATCAGGAATCTCTGTGGCCGGTGAAGCTGAGCATTCAAAATCCCTTCCATGGCACTGTGTGGAGAAATTCACAGCCCCAGAGGTTTTGTGTCCAAAAAGGAGACAGAGGAGTCCTGGAACTTTATTTGAATAAAGGGAGAGGCCACGGGGCACTTCCCATGGGGTCTCAGCTTGTTGGGGGATGTAGCCCCCTTTTTTATCCTAATTTCCCAGCTGCATCACCCTCTTCCTTCCCCCACTGGCTGAGGAACTCAGAAGGCACAGACTTCCCAAATTGCCTACTCTATGCCCCCCTCTAATATGAACCCCCTTTTTGTCCCCTCTCTTTTGTAACAAAGCACTATTCATAGTTCTATTAAGCCTTTGTTCTTTCTCTCCAAGTTCAGGAATTTAACATGGCCTTGCCTGAGCACCAGTCCATGGTAATTAGTAACATTTTCTAGAATTGATGGTTTCTGTGCTGTTACTTCCCTGTCTTTAAGTCACTGGCCCTATCAGCAAGCAGATCCTCACGGCCTGTTTGTAAAGACACGTTCATCTTACTCCTTCCAACAGGAAAAGTGCTGCTGGAGGCTCTAAGTGCAGCTGAGCCACGGTTGACAGAGGATGGAAACAGCAGGAGGGGGTCACTGCTCTGCTTCAGGGTTTTTGGGGTGGAGTGTGGGGTGTTTTAAGGCCGTTGATTTGCTTATTAAGCAAGAAGATAGTAAACCTCCATCCCCCAGCTTGGTAATAAAAGAGACATTTCTCACTGATTTTGCCTCTCAGTGATGATTGCAAGGAAAGCAGGTCAGCACACCCTCAGCTGTGATGGATGTGAGCAGTCAAGGATATTGTCACCTTTTCAATAGGATGTGGAGGGACATTAAACATGATAACATGTCAGTCTGAATCAGCCTGAAAATACCTTGTTTCAGGACAAGCTGTAAAGTGATTATTCATTTTAGTTAGAAGTTGCTGCAGATTTATTCTTGTCTTCTATTTCCTAAAAATGATCGATAATAAGATTTTTCTAAGCTGCCCCAAGAATTGAGAATCTTTATCTTTTGTGAGACGTCTCTCACTGAGTCCATGAAGCTTTTTAATGTGTGCAGTGTTCTAAAACATGATTCCCTTAGACCTCATTCTGATTTACAAATAAAAACAAATAAAAAATAAACCTTTCCATGTTCTTTGAATAATACATTTCAGTATTTTCCCCTTTAATTAAAAAATGCTTTATTCAAGTGGAAGCCCCATACTTATAACTGGAGAATGTGATGTTGTATGATGACCATACAAGGAAAATACTTTTTGCTAAAAAATTAAACATTTTTCTACCATCTATCACTCAGTTGTCTTTAAAAAATGATGGGAAACATTAGAAGATAAGGATTCTTTCTATTACATTCACACCTAGACAGCCACACCTTTTAGTTCTGGACACAGATTCCCAGTACTGTGTGTTAATAAATGAATCACCTGTTTCAGAAAGGATTTAAAAGACTTTAGTGAGTTTTATTTAGATAAACCCTGCTTATGTAAAATTTATCTTTTTTCTTTTTTTTTTTTTTAATCTACAATAGTTCTCAAGGTGTTAGCGGACAAGAAGAGGCCAGAAACTGAAAGAATTCAAGGAGAAAATTTATTGAAATTTCCAAATATTTAACCAGGATTATAATTACTGATGGAATTGAGGACTGATCATTTGATTTTGGGGTAATTGGTCCAAATCCAATCCACGGCACTCAGTTGCAGGTATAGAGGTGTGGATGTGTCTGTGTGTCCTGGGAAATCAAGTTATTCATCTAATATTCACCCTGGGAGAGATCTGGGACCATAAGCTAATACCATTCATACTATTGATAATCCTATAATTAAATAGGTCACTGATTTGCTTTTTTTTTTTTAATCCTTAGTGAGATTTTACTAATATTGTTAATATAATTAAGGTATAAGGAATTTTCCTTAAGTGTAGCCATCAAAATTGTTTCCAGTTCAATCTCTCTTGAAGCATTTAACTTCTTTCCTGTTTCTATTTTACTTCAAAGCGTTTTAGTTGCTAGCTCAGATTAGAGAGAGGAAGAGTTAAAAAAAAAAAAACAAACCTGAACAAAAAAACCACCTAGAAAAGCAGAAAATGAAACTCCTTCAAGAAAATTATTTTTTCAGAAAAATAATTACTCCAGGTTCTGTGGTGAATATTCCAACTTTTGGCTGATTCTTTTACCTGAACTCTGAACCAGCTGCTAATGAGAAACTGGGGTCAGCCATTCCTTAACCTCAACCAGAACAACAAACCTGAAGTCTCTATTAAAGTAGGTAATCTCTGATTTATTAGGGAGCATGGACTGATAAATTTTGAGAAGGCATTTCCAACATTTCTTGTTCAGTAGCTCTGGGTGATTTATAAAGTCACTTTATTTTGTGAGTTTAGAAAACTAATATTTCAGCTGTGGATTTTTTTTTCCTTGCTTGCTTGCTACAGATACACTGAAATAAAAATATGTCCACAGCTAAATTAAACGTGTTTAGCATCAAGGGAGTGGCCTGATGGTTTCTGCATTGCAAAATCAAGATGATTAACAGACTGGAATTTTAAACATGCTTCTCATCTCAAGCTTAAAGAGATTTTAGCATTAAGAAAATTAATTAAAACCTATCTAAATAGGAAACAATTGCCAACATTTCATTATTGCAAATATTTTCTATTCAGAAAGTGTCTCCCAGTGTTGTCATAATACTTAAGTGCTGTGGAGAATGGAGTGTTGTGTTTAAAATTGCATAAAAAGAGAAGACTGAGGAGGATTTCCAAAACCTCCACAGAACAGGATAATTTAATAATCAATATATGAGATCTCTATATCTATCTATTTATATTTTAATGGTATTATGATACAGAATGCAGTTCTGGTCATGTCTGGTCATACTGATATTAATTTTCCACTAAAAAAAATAAAAAGACATATAATCAAACCACTAAGGAAAAAATACAAACAAAGGACTTACAGGAAATGTAATTTTACTTTTGTTTTATAAAAATAGTAGAGAAGTGTACATAATTAAATTGAAAGCAATGATTTATATTTACCAAGGGGAATTATTCTTTCACATGAAAAACAGCTTGCACTAACGTGTCAAAAGCTATGATGGAATTTCAGACAATAACATAGTTCCTGCAGACTAAAATTTTAACATTTCACAAGTGAATTAGGTGAGCACTTGTGCATTGTGGAAATAAAGACAGAATAATGACCCAAGGTGAAAAAATTGCTTGGAAAAAGTGTTTTATTTTGGTACTTCCCTCTGAGGACACACCTCAGGCCTTTATTTTAGAGATGGTTTGAGATGGAGTCAAGGCTTTCTGAAAAGGTTTCTATTTACTGGAAGTTAAGGTGTAAATACCAATCTTATGTGCAGTGTCATAAGCCAGGAGATGTAATATTTTAGATACTCTCTTATCCACATGAGTATCCACCTGAATTCCGAGACAATTTTGACACAACTGGTGCAGCAATTTTTGGGGACAGCTATTTTCAAGGAGCTTGAGAAGGCGTGATAATCTTTAATCTGACAAATATCATGGTATGTCTTTGCTCTGGACCAAATATCTTAAGCTAAAATGCTAATTAAATTTAGTTTTCCTTTCCAAATGGTTGTTGGGAGTGTCATCAAGCAATGCTTGAACACCTCAGAAGAACATTGCTTTCCACAGCTAAGGAGGAAGCAAACTTAAAATGGCTGAAAAATTACTGCAGATTAGGAAAGGAATCCAGCTTCCGAGAAAAATTGAGAGACTGAAGTGTTTGTAAATTTTTCCTTATGAAATATACTTATGCTCTCAGCCTGTTTTTACTACAGGTGCCATCCATGTCTAAGGTGCCTTCAGAGGGCAATGTGGGCAGCTCTGCTGGGACAGGAGTGTCCTCAGCTGGGTGCAGGAGGTGCAGGGCAGAGTGTCTCTCACAAAAAAAATAAATCTCCTCTTCCTTCAGAGCAGCGTTTCATCTCTCTGGAAGTCATACCCCAGAGGATGAAGGAAATACTGGGCTGGGGCTGTCAGCAACATTCCTCACCACTGTTAAGATACCACTTTAGTGTCACATTTGCTCAGAAGAGACAGCAAATAATGAGTGTAAGCTGAAAAAAAAAACCCCAACCATTTCAGTTCCTAGGCAGACACCTTATTTATATGGCCCCTACAGCAGCATCCATTTGTTTTTAAGTGCCTCTCAGCTCCTGTGTCCCACTGTGTGAGATGAAACACAGCCAGGGAGCAATCTCTCCTCTCTCTAACCTCAGGGCAAAAATGGCTGGACTGAGGCTCAGGAGGGAAATGAACCAAGCAGCACATTCTGCTGAGCCTGTGTGGCTAAAATAGAATGGACACCAAGGGCACAGCCCAAAATTCCCACAGGTAATCCTGGAAAATCTCAGATCCCTTCTTGCATCACTTCCCAAGGTGGATGAACTCTGGTAACATTTCTCTTTTCTCATCCTAAAACTGGGAGAAGAAAGCCCTCAAGGGATGGGTGTAGAGAATGGGAGCTTTTTTTTTAGGGAGAAGAACAGTGCAAAGGCTCCTCGTGTTGCTGTGGCTGCTTTGGCCACATTTGGGATAGATGAGCAAGAAACCTCCTCACCTCCCTAAACCCAGCAGACAGAAAAGCCACACTGACCACTGCATTTACAACAAAAATGCAAAGAGAGAGAAGAGGTTTATGAATTATTTGATGTGCATGAGGTGTTCTGAAGCTCATGAAAAGGTTAAGAAATATGTTACATGAAAGTCAGCTCAAAAATTTTGTTACCACCACAATTTAGCATCGGCTTAGGTCACCACCTTTTCTGGACCTGAACAAAATACAACAGCTCCTTCCCTTTCTGCACTCCAGGGGCTTGTTATTTGTGTAAAATTGGTCCAAACAACTTTGCACAACCACTTGCAGTTAAAAATAATCTGCAGTGTTTGCATCAACCACTTACATGGAATGCTTTTAGCTTCCACATCGCTTGAGGTTTAGGCTGAATTTCAACAAAAGTTTTTAAAGCAGAATCAAACCAATATTACATCATCTGGGGCTAAAAAGGAGCTTTGCATAGCAAAGAAAATGAAAGAAGTGTTTTGGATTCATATATGGCCCACGGAGTTGTTTTGTTTTTTTCCTAAAAATGTGTGTAAATAGATAATTCAGTGAATTTCGGTCACATCCATAATTTGTCTTGCATCACGGAATTTCTAACAAATTCACTGGTATGTGAAATATGATAACAGAAAGGCAACCAAATGTTGTTGTTCAGTCTAAGGCTTGTGACAGATTTAATTCTCTAATTTAAATTTATTAAAGTTACAACTGTACTGTTTTTTCAGGATATTGTTGGATTTTATTTCCTAGTTCATGTATCATATTGGAATTGATTTAATCTCCTTCATATTTTGAATGCTATAATTCCATTCATTCCACAATTAAACCAGCCACTGTGTGGTAATCTGATGATTCTGTCACCCCAACAAAGCTGCATGAAATGAAGTGGGGTTATCTGAGTGCTAATCCTGCAAAATCAAGATGGAAAAATGTATGCCTTAAGCATTGGCATAAACTTATAGGTCATAAAAAACCCAGGAATATTTAGAGTTTACTAGACCACATCCAGAGTGGTATACATTGCATAGATTATTTGAAGATTATTTGAAGGACAGCTGTAGCAGTCTGTTGGAAAATCTGGAAAATATTTTGCAGGAGGCATCAACTGCTCAGCTTTATGTGTAACACTGAACTTTTATGAAATGCGTTATTATTAAGGATTAACTACAGCATTACTTTATAATAGGATTGTGAATTTTTAATTACAGTTCAATATGGTACCAACTGAAATTGGTTTTCTAACAAAACATTTTTATTAAATGGCAGAAATATGAAATTTCCTTCAGAAGTAAAGAAATCATAACTTCTTGGGGAAATGTTAAGGCATGCAAAATTCCCACTGACTTCAAAATTTGCCAGTGTATGCCCAGTGACTTACCCAGGAATTTACCCAGACTGCCACATCTATTTTTAATACTTTTAATGTCCATTAAAGTGTCAGGTCCCTCTGTGATTCTTGTATTTATATTTGTTTTTTTAATCTCACAGTGGTGTCAGCTCTAATTCTGTAACAGATCTCATCCCAGGGGAGGGACTTGGCAGGACACCTTTTCCTGCAGTCACAAGATCGAGGCAGTGGAGAAACAACAGCTTGGTGGAGAGACAGTTTCCTTCAGGAAACAAGAGGGGCCATTGAAATTTGCTGTTTTATATGGAAACATTCTCTGGGCCATACCTTTGGATTATACCCCTGAGGAGAAAGGCCATACATGCTGCCCACTCCTAGACTTTCATTCACGAAATGAAAGAGGAAATCTGTGCCAAGGACAAGGAGCTGCACCAGGAGAATGTTCCTTGCAGCTGTGTCCTGAAGAGATGTGCAAAGAGGTAATGCTCCAGTTGCAAGGAAAGGGGAAAAGGAGACACTGCTTTCACAGCAAATGTTTTCCAGAGCACTGATGTAAAACCCAGTGTACCCTTCTTAGAGTGCACAAAGTGGGGGATTCTTTCACACTCACAGACAAACTGGGCAAGGCAAATTTTCATGTGCCTTTGGTGAAGCTGCATCACAGCAGCTGCTGGCTTAAGCAGCTCTTTCTGCTCTCTGTAAAGACAAAAGATCTTTGGCAAGCGAGGTTGGTATTGGTCCCAAGGCTGTTCCACAGGCTGCCAGTTAAAAGCTAAAATTAAAGTGATTTTGCAAGTGAAACCGAATTTGCCTCCTTTGTATGCAAATGTGCCTCACTGACATGTTCACATTACAAAGATTAAAACACGGGATTCATGTACATCCATACCATTTCTCTTACCCCACTTCTAAACCTCTCTTGACTGGTATTACTGTCCTTATGTATTTTTTTTTTTTTTTTTTTTTTTTTAACTGTCTTTGCTTTCCTCTCAAATATGGGAGTACCAGCACAGCATCCCCAAGGTAAGGTAGCAAAGTGTTTCTGCAGAAAAACAGCAATATCACAGGTCTGTGGAGGAGGATGAAATAAAGGTTGCCTAAAAACTAAAAAACCCTCATATATTAAACTTCAGATTATTTTTTTATTGTTGTTACCAAGCCTTCATAACAGAATAGATAATTAATAAATATTTGCTTAGCTTACACTGTGATGCTGGCATATTTTTCTTCCAACAAAATATTTTTTTCTGAAAAAGAAATGTGGATAGCTTTTAGGTGGTTTTTGGCTATATGATTTTTTTTGTGTCTGTGTATTAGTCTCTCTGCTGAATGTATTTTATAATGTCAGAGAGACTGAGAGGTGATTTCTTACTCCATTTCCTCCAGCTATAATTTACCACAGGATTGTAGATATATGTGAACTATAACATAGGGAAGAAAAAAATACTATTTCCCATTATATTGACATTATTGGGGTAGACTGGATAAAAGACTACTAACTTAAGCTCCAGTCTTGGTGAAACACATGGCATTTATGTTTTAATACAGAATTTGACAGGGTTGTGCTTTTTATTTTATGTCTTCATTAATGTTTTTATTCATGGGAATTAATTGTTCCCCTTAGCACAGATGGCCCTGCAGCCACTGTGCTTCACTTGTGGGTGGAGGGGTGAGTTATTTATCTTGATGGTCACAAAGCCTATTTTATTGTGCTTTTTATTTCTCATTTTCCATCTCATGCAGCTCTTCCCACTGCTTTGGTCTGTTTTCTACAAATATCTCAGCCAGAGAACTGATGGCCCTGTGTCTTCCTAAGGAAGTCCTGAGATGAAAACACTTTCTCTGAGATGAAATTAAGCCAGACAATAGTCAAAATTTGGGTCTAGGAAGGACCTTCCACTGAAAAGCTCTTGTGGAACCATCATCTTGCTGTATTTTCTGTGGGATAGGTAATATTTTAAAACCAGCATTCTCTGTAGCCTGGACCCCCATAGCAACCCCTTCATGGCCTTGTGTTTCATCCTGCCTCGCCCTCCTTAGCAGAGTCTCAATTTACACTCATTTTTAGCAGATTTCTCTGGTGGCATCACTGGGTACATACATTCCCATGTCCTTCATGGAAAATGGACTGAGGTTTGGTATGAGTGTTTTGGGCTTTGTGGCTTGTTTTTTAGGCACACTTGCTGCACAAGGTTGTGCTGTTGCAGTAGGAGGACACAGCACTTCTGTTTCAGATCCAGCCATGAGGAGATTTCTTTTCTTTCAAAGCAGATCCTTTTCCAGATCCTTGGCCACAGGAATTGTGTCAGCAGTTACCTGGCCCCGGGTCTGATGTGAGTGCTCTGCCTTGAAGGGAAAACTGGGTTTATCCCTGCTCTTTTTGCAAGTCTCTTCCTCTCAGACCTTTGGAAGAGAGCACAGCATGTCAGCAGAGCCATCCTAATTAAAAAGAGCCAACAAGTTTCCACTTCATTTGAACTGCCCTTTTTTCACCTGCTTGTTTGGAGGGGACAAATCCCAGCGAAACCGAAAATCACTCAGTGACATTACCATTTTTGCTGGGGTAGGAAGTAGGTTTCTACTCTTTCAGCAGAAAGCAGAAAAGAGCACACAAACATACAAACACACACACACTCTCTTATCAGTTTCCTTAGGGAAAGTTGCATTTTTGGGAAAGTATTTCAAGACTGTTTGTCTGAGATGTGGTTCAAAGATTAAGTCCCTAATTAAAATGCAACAAATATCCAGTGTTCCAGAGCCAACACAGCAGTACAGGAAATGTAGCCAACCTTATAAAGAGACACTGTCATTCTTTCAGCAACTGATGTAGTTGTATTGGCAGTGATGAGCACAGGCTAAAGAAGGAGCCAAAAGCATATGAAAAATACATAAAATGACAACCTGCTGTCACATCTCCTCGAGTTATGATCTCATCATGATTTCCAAGCCAAGTCAGCCTTTACCTTGTTAGTAGAACTGATAAGGGACACCCAGCACATTTGTAGGAAGTGGAATTTATGGATAACTAATTGGTGGTGTCATTCCCTCCACCTTCACAGCCCAACTCAGTGCTGCAATTTATCCCTGAAATTCAGTTTGGATATTTTGGGCTGCCAGAGAATGACACACCCAGATCCTACCCCTAACACTGATTAACTTTCCCACAGCAGGTTTCACTAGAGAGCCCTATTAATCAGAGCTGCCCTGCTCAGGTTCTAAACTGGGTAATTAATTTTTCCCTGCCTGCATTACCTTTGCGGTTTCAATTACTTTACAACTTTTTTCTTCCCTTTTTTCTGTTAAAACACATTTTCCTGAAATGGTGTGCAGTATGTAACTGCTCTCATACATGCATCCACCTCAGATATGTCTGTATTTGAACCAGAAAAATGGTGCCCCTCCCAACATTTGTATCGCCCTTGCAGACACTCTAGAAAATGATGAATATATCTGTTTCCTTGGTGATATAATAGCAATTCAAGATCTATCGTCCTTCACCATACTTTAAAATAAATACACCTGCATTTTTTATGCACTTGAAAATGTGTAAGCGCTGCACCTTTTATGGGTCTATTGTCCTCAGCATATGAGACCCAGAGACCTGGACAAAATTCTTCTTGTTCCCACCTAAATCAGTAAGTGGAGAGCACTCTTCGATAAGAGAGGGTGCAGACCCCAAATATTTTGGTTTTTTTCTGAGGCACAACACATCTCATAGCTGCCACAGCTCTTAACTATTCTTATAGCTCTTACCCATATTCTTTGTTATTACTCCAGAAATAAATTTAACCTGTAGCTTAGCTCACCAGAGCTATCTTGAAACATGGACAAAAATACCAAATGAAACTTTGTGCATTAAGTAAGGACGGAGAGCAGAAATTTTTGATTCAAGGCTGATACTGTCCTGATTGTTGCACACATATAATTTCCATCCTTCAGAGAGATTAAAAGGAAGAAATAATAATAAAAAAATGTTGTTACTAAGCCTATCAGTGAGATCTGTGCCATTGATTTGGCACTGCTAACCTGCAGGGAGGGCAGGGGCTCCTGCATTTGCTGTAGCAGTAATAAGGTGAAGCTGCACTCCTCAATGGTGTTCCTCTGCAAACAGAAACACTTAATCAACATTCAGATCTGCTGTTCCCTACAGGAGAAGCCTCCAGCAGGAGAAGATGAGGAATGAATTGCTCTTCCCACATGGATTTTACCACAACACCGTGGAACTGTGTTGGTTCTGTGCTTTCTGCCCTGTGGGTGCTGTGAGGGGGCCCTTGGGTTTGCTGTGCTCAGGTTTGGCTGGTTCAGCTGCTGCTGTGAGATCAGCACTGCTGGGAATCCAGAGGTGAACTGGACACTGCATTTTAATGCAGCAGGACAGACCTTTTTTAGCACAGCAGCCCCCTCACAAAGCATCAGAGCTGTCAGCACAGGAGGGCACTGGGGCAGGCCTGCAGTGGCCTGGCAACATTAAGGGAGGCCAGAGACCTTCCCTTATCTCATTAACTTCCATCACTTCGTCAGTGTAAGGAGGAGAGAGGCCAGAGACAGGAAAAGAGAGAAATAACACATGGAAGGGGAGGGAAAGAGATCAGATAAACAGAAGGGAAGCAAATATTGTGTTTGCCTTGGGATCTGAAAATGCTTTTCCTGCCTTCTAGAGCAATGTATAAAACTAAGTATTTTCATCATAAAAATAATATATTGGCACTTTTCCAGCAAAATGAATTTTCATATCTGAAATGGCATTCAAATTCCAGCTTGTTCTCAACACAGTTGCAACACAAAGTTTGGGTCTAGTTTGAGTCCTTGAGGGTCTGTGTTTTTAGGTCAGCAGCAGTGATACAAGAGTAATATTGGGTTTTGTGTATGCAATGCTGGGTTCTTCCTTTGTCCCATCCTCTCTTCTCCTCACAGAGTTAAGTAGGAAAAGGCTTGGAATCACAGCCAGTCCTCACTTGCTGAGGACAGCTCTTCCAGGCACCCTGAAGGCTCAGCAGTGCAGGTGTTAGGACAGGCCAACCTAAGAATTTGTGTTTTAGGGCATAAGTGCATCATGTGGGAGCTAGTCCGTGATCCTCATTGCTGAGGACAGGAATCATGAAGTGTGGATGCAGAAAGGCTGAGTGTTTCTCTATACAGGGCTTTGTTCCACTCTGAAAGATCACCAGACATCACCCCAGCTGTGAGTGCAAAACGGCCAGGCACTACAAGCGCTTTTCATACTCACTTTTCCCACTCTACAAAAATCTAATTTTCCTTAATGTCACTGTGCCAGTACATTATCATCCACTTCTGTGCCCTTTCTGCTGCTTAAATGGTGAGAAAAGCATGCAGGAGCAGGGAATTGAGTGTGAGTCGAGGGCCAGTGTCTTAATCATCACAATAATCTACTTTTCTGCTTTCCAGCAAAAATGAAGAGCAAGAAAATTGAAAGGGATATCATTGCTTTTTCATTGATTCTGAAACATTTTCTACTTTTTAACACTGTAGACTTTATTCCAAACATCTGTTAATGTCAGGGCTGCAGAAAGGCTCTGCTGACTCCCTGTTCCTCTTTCTTTTTATTGCAAATGAAAGAGCAAAAAGCTGCAGGAAGCGCACCCAGCAGTTTCCAAAGTGGTGTTCCCACAGCTGTGGGGCTGGGAATGTTCCACTGCTGAAATTCTTGCTTGGCTCAGCAGCCACAGGCACCTCAGGGTTCAGGTGCCTTTCTCACACTCTTGGTAAGATCTCACCTGGATGGACCAGCAGAGTTCTGTAACACCCTAAGGAGAGTTTAAGATGATTTATATAGGGATTTTTAGCTATTCTTCAAAGCTCTGGAATTTAAAGAGAACCTAAATTTCAGATCTAGGCTTTTGGCTTAGGTCTAACCTTAATTTGCAAAGAGCTGTGAATAGAATGTCTTGTCACAGCCCCCTCCCAATCCACCCCGAATTCTCCCTTCCTTAGGCCAGTGTCCTGGTTTAAGACAGNAAATCATTTCCATGACAATAAACAGCTCACTTAGAAATACAGACTGTGAAAATAAAACATCCCTTTATTGTTCTGGCATTTCACTACAGACATTAAATTATTTTTTAAATGGTAGTAAAGCACAAAACAAGAAAAAGCTGCTTTGATTTTGGCCTTTCTCCCACTAGACTCCTGCACAAGTTTCACATAAAGAGTGCAAGGTTTAGGTTGACCGAGCCTATAAAGGCAAAAATCAATACCAATCCTCAGGTACAACTGGTTACATTAAATATTTCCAGTCTGCAAGCACTTAAAAAAATAATTTTGGTTTATTCCTCACTCTGCATTGCGCTCCCTTAATTTTGTACAATAACCTTGTTTAAATCTGTATGAGTTTGTCTTTGGGAGGGGGTCCTGCTAATACTGTCGTGGTCGCATAATATCTTACAGCTAATTTTACCAGAAAATTCTCAAAAATCACACAGGAATTTCTTGGAAAACAGTTTAACATACTTGTTTTTAATAAGTTTTTTGAAAATAATGACAGATAATTTTATTTCTGGTTAGGAAGTTTAAGATGAAAATCACTGCAGATCTAAAACATATCTAACTCTGTAAATGTAGTTGTCCCCTACAGAGTTTCTAATAGACTATAAAAAGATCTGTCTACCCATCAGCAAGTTAAATACTCCTTGAAATCACATAGGTAATTGATAAGAAAATTATTAAAATATTAAGAAAAAAGAAGAAAATCCCGTGGAACATATCCATGTGGTCCAACTACTTCCTCCAGCAGGGAGCTAGGCTTGGCTGGGGGATGTTCTTTGCTCTGTAAAACTGAGCAAAATTGTAGTTAATCTAACAATAAATTAATTACACAAGCTTTTAAATGTTGAAATTAAATAAAGACATTTACCGTGATGACTTTTTTTCTATTTTTCTTTAGGATTATATTTCCAGAAAAGCCATTTCCCACGATCCGTATCAAGTGTTAATTCCCTGCTCCTTCTGGAGGCTTCTTGCTCCCGATTCTCAAATCCATTAAAAGGTTTTCCTTGGAAAAGCCTCCCCCACTGCTGTGTCAGTTCTTGGTGCTGGCAAGGAGGGCTTGTGGCTCTCTCTCCTGAGCAATTAACCTGGCAGCTATCAACAGCAAACTCTGGAATAAAACACCCCAGAGCAGCGAGCAGGGAGGCCGCGGACGGTACAGGGGCAGATAATGGGAATGTAATTGGGAAATGGTGGGCCCAGCTGACTCCTCTGAACCCTGGGCACGCTTAAGTGATGCCTTAAGTTTTAGCTTTCGTGTTTTTCAGATTCTGCGCTGCCCAGGGGTGCAGTTCTGAGCCTCACATTGAGTGCCAGTACTCTTCACAGAGTAGGGAGACAAAACAAATCCTTTTCCTGCTGAAGGCCCAGGACAACTTTCAGGCCCAAAGGCACAAACAATGGTGGCTGAAGGGAGGAACACGAAGGATGGGACCTCACAACATGAAGCTGCAATTGGGCAATTAAACCACAATATGCACATGGACCAAAACCTATAAAAGTGTAATACCTTGTGATTGGTCAGCCATTTTGTGACCATTCTTAGTCCACCTTGAGTGTAGCCCTGGTCAGGCCTTGTCCTGCCCAAGATGTATCCTAAAGGCCTTTCAATAAATATCTACTTTATTCTCTAGCTCTGTCCAATCTCTGTTCCAGGTCAGCCTTCCCAAGGCATCATAAGGAATGGGGTTAGAAAGCTCCATCTCCTGTTCTCCTGTGTTCTGGGTGGTGGAAAAGCAGCACTGCCTACGGGTGTGCAGGTGTGTGCATTTAAACAGAGAGTCTGTAACAGGATTGAGTCCCTTAAAGCTGCATGGATCAGTGGACCTTTTCAATGACAGTTGTTTCACAGAAATTCTTACATGGAAAAAGTGGAGTTTGTGCTCCAACCTGCTCTGCTTGGAGCTCAGTGCTCCTTTTCACGTGAGTGGTTTTATGCCCAGTGCTTGCCACTGTGCCCAGCCTGGGCTTTTCTCTGGGAGCTTGCTGGGAACCACGATGGGCCTGAGCTGCTCCAGGCACAAGGGAGCCCACACTAAGGTGACATTTTATTACTCAGGGTCAGGAGCTGGTCCTACAAGGGTTCATTTAGCCCTTGTTGCATTACATGCGGGCATCTCTTCCTGCATCTTTTTAAACAATTAAACAATCTTTTGCTTCCTCCTTCTTCCCACCCCAGAGTGACCTGTTTGGATCAACAGGTTTGCTGTGGCTCCTTAGGCTCCGGGACTGGGCTTGGCAGGGTCTGTGCTGCACTGAAAAGGCAACTGGACCATAAACCTGTGAAGTCAGTAGTAAAGCAATGCTTAGTTTTTTATGTCTGACCTTATTTATGTTGTGTTCATGTGCCTCTTTGCTCTCTACATCATTCTGTATCTTTTTAATTAATAGGAAATTTCGGTACCTAAAAAAAAAATGTTCCTTTCTAATTGAATGCAAATGCTCAGTTCTCTTGGCAATATCTTTCTGCCTATCCCCCTGAAGACTGGTTAATTATCTGATTTAACACCTATTCCTTATGATGGCAGCTGACAGGAACACGTGCTGGATATCTGAGACTGGTCCAGGGTTCTGAAATTGTCCAGCACCTCAAAACGTGATCTGACTTGTTTGGTGCTGAAGAACATCTGAAGGTTATTACAAGTTGTGTAAGGTAGAGACAAACCTGCATTTAGTGCTGTACTATATGGTTTGTAAGTGTAACAGCTCTAAAGTTACACATTAACACCATGAAATTGAAGTGGTTTTTGCATATTACATTAATCCCAGTTAATAGGGAATTAGTGCCACCTAATGTAAAAATGTAACCCGAGTGTCTCTCATGCTATGAGGGGAAGGCTTTCTCATTCTTCCTCTCCCATTTGCAATAAATATTAGTGAAATAAAAATTAGCATGGATTATGGAGCTGTTAAATATTATATATTCCTGTGCTATTAAATGTCACCTATTACTATTACATAAACTGTACATTTGATTAGCAACAAATATTCTGCTTTATTCTGAGAAATTGGCCATTTCGTAATGCTCTAAAGGATTAATTGTGGTAATGAAATATTTCCCTGTCACAGTCTTGTGTAAACTGTAATTATTTTGGCCCCAGTTCTGCAAAGGCGTATGCAAGTCCTTAATTGCACTCAGGTGAGGAGAATTAAGTGCAGCATAAATATTAATGTGGGTAGAAGCAAGGGCCTATGTGTAGCTTTTTCTCCTTTTACCAGGTGTATAAGCCTGAATTCCAGGGATGACCCAATCTCTCTAACTGTTTTATAGAGGAAAAAATAACATTTTAATAAAAAATAGTGAGAGCAAAGATAAATACAGTGAAGTTCTGGTTTCCCAATAATTAATTACCTTTCATTTATTTGTTTTATTCTGTTGCTTTTGAAGTAAGAGTGTATGAGCCCATGAGACCTTGAAAAGAGTCAGGATAAAGTAGAAGTAAATATTACTGGAGATTTTGAGAATATTTTCGTCATGATGCTATAACCACTTCCAGATGGGCAGAAAAGGCAGCACCTTGGTTTTGTTGTATGATCAAAGTGTGACATAAATAAGGTGTGAGGACAAAAATACCCCATCTCAGCTATTCTGCTTTATTCTTTAATTATGGTGAATGTCTGGGTGAACCTGAGCATGCAACTGCAAGAGAATGAGGGCCAAAACCCCCAGCATCTCGAATGCAAATTTTGTGAAATCTGTCATTTGGTTACATAAAAATCTATAAAAATTTATAATCATTTTTCTTAAAACAAAACCTGAAATTTATAAAACTTATAGAATCAAATAAATCTTAAAAAAAAAATCTACAATTGGGCTTAATGAACTTGACTTTGAACATTAGAAAGACAGTTGTTATTTTGAGGAGTAAACAATGGATATTGTGAGGGATTTTACCATGAATTTGAGCACAATCCAAATTTTTAACAAAAACACAATACCTAGGGAAAAATTCATCTAGGTAAGATGTTTTGACTACTACACTATGAGGTGACTAGTGTAAAAAAATCTTTTAATAAATAAACTGCATTCATTTCCTTCCCCACCAAAGTAATTTTAAAAATGCACTATTTTTAAGGGATAGATATAATAGAAGATTCAAAAATCTAATTGTAAAAGTAATAATTTGTGTCATGAACTCATTTATTTTTTTCACAGCTCCAGTTCAACTCACATTTTTGTTACCACGGTGTAATTGATGAACATGTTTGTACCTGCCATGATATCAGGTTACATATATATATATATAAAGCTCTCAGGATTGCTGCTCATTCTGGTGCACAGAAAATGCCTTTTGGAACAAATTACACAATGTGGCCTTTGAGATGGTTGCTTGAGCCTAATTGTTAAGAGTTTTCCTCTTTCATAGGGCCTTTGGTTGATACAAATGGAAAGCTGAGATGCTGCTGTTGGGTTGAGCTGGACTGCAATGTCAAAATTGTCTTCCATGGGCTAAAGGGTGACATGCTGCTCCTGAAAATTTGTCATTTCCTCTCTTGGGAGGGCATGAGGAGAGAGCTGCTGTGCACGCCCTGCACTACCCCTCCTTTTGATGGCCTGGATAACATGAGCTGCAAGCCCAGAAAAGTGATCATAAACCCAGGGATATAAGCACCCCAAAAGCTGCCCAAAACTGGTGGAGAAACTGAAGAATATGACCATCCGCTTGAATAAAGAGTAACTGGGGATTAAAAAGAAAGTTTGGAAAAAAATCTGGAGCCAACTTGAGAAGGAGCCTCAAAGCAACATGGAGCATGTTTGGGGTGAGGTATCTGGGCAGGGCTTTGGGGTTTGTGTGCCTTGGAGGTGGCATGGGAAGGTGGAGCATCTGCACGAGCTTAGTAACACTTTACAAGTGTCCAGTGTTGGGCTGAATCTGTTCTACTGCTGGTATAAACCCTGAATATCCAGGTCACAGATTGCCAGTTACTGATAAGCTATTAATAATTCAATAAAACTTCTGATGTTGATTTGATTTATACTGCCTGAACTAAGGGGGTTTTCCATGTAACCATTGTGTATTTCAGTGGGATGTTCTGGGCTTTGGTAATTTCTGCTCCTATGTACAAGAAATATCTTTTTCTTTCTCATAACTTTCCCTCCTTCTCATGTCCCAAATTTCTGTGTTTGTTAAAGATGTTATAAAGTTAACTTCTGGACTCTAGTGGAGCCAGGAATTTATTTTTCTTTCTCAGTTTTTCCATGCCATCATTTTGTGAGCAAATACACAGAGAAGGAATGATCGAATAGCCTTTGTACTAAGATCATTTATAGGACTATACATATAATTTATGTATAATAAAAACCCTTATAAAACATGCTGAATAGTGGAACGTGGAAGATAAACAAACAAAAAAATCCACCCATAAAAGCACAGGGGTGCAGATTTCTGTGTGATACTGTCCCCTTCTCTGAGTACATTTAAATTCAATTACCACACCAAGGTATATTCCAGAACCTTTAGTCCAACTGTGCCTTCTAAGGTGGAAAAAACAGTGCCAAGCCCCCTTTCTGTTGGGATCTATTTTTAGGTCCCAGGGTGCATTTTAGAGATCAGTGAGAAGTGCAGAAAGTCTCTGCAGTTTTGCTTGTCTGCGACCTCGTGCTGCAGCAAGGACAGCAAATGCCTTTCTGAGCCATTTCTTTGAACTGCCTCCCATTAAAGAGAAAACAGCATTTTGCTGCTTCAGATTTGCTGGGAGATTCATATTAAGCTGCAAAGAAGTTCCTCTCCACGCTCCTGTGATCAAGCTGTGCACGACGAGTGGAGCTGGTCCCTGCATGCAGTAGCAGTGCAAGGCTTATTGCATCTCTCAGCTCCCAATTATGCTTTCAGAAGTGCTCCCTGCTGTTATGAAGGCAAATTTGCCCACGGATGCATTTTACCCAGTATGATCCACTTCTTAGGAGAAGCTCTATTGAGTTTTCCCAAGCCTGCCTTTTCCTGGGACTTTTCCCAGGATTTTATGCTTTTGAAGAAATACCTGAATAATGTGCTACAGGATCTTGAATAATCCCCATTATTCCTGTTTTGTAATCAAGTTTCTGCATTTCTGCCACTTTCAAAATCCGTATTTCTGGACAACCATGAGCACCATATGTTTAAAAGGGAGGGAGGGAGGATTTTCATGTTTATACATCCTGTGAATTGAAGGCATGTTACCTTTGCAGAAGAAAAAATGAGAACATTTTCCTCTACACTGGGCAATGAGAAAAGTATCTTTCAAGGTGACAAATGCCAATACTTCAACACTCAAGACAAGAAAGGATTTCTCTACCATGTTTAGAGCATTGTGCAAGCATCCTGCTTGGAAGAAATGTGATTGAGAGATGCTTGGTCCACCCTGTCTACTCCTGGTTGGTGTGTCCTGGTGAAAATCCACCTGCTGAGCAGTCTTCAAGAGGTAGAACAAGAAATGTATTTTCTCTGCTTTCAGTTCCTGAAGACAAGGTTGCAGTGATAAAGGGAAAATAATGGAAGCATACTAAAAAGCAAGAGGGGCTGGCATATAAGGCTTGAGCTACAAGTACAAATAATATTGCTCACACATTTGCATTTCACAATTCCCATGAAGAAGCACGTGCTATTTCTTCATGCCACGGAAAAATGCAGTAAACTTCCTTCTACTGTTGATTTTTATTTCAAAAGAGCCCGTGGGAAGGTGTTTTATGTTTTCTGACAGCAGTAAAATTGAGTCAAATGTTTGATTCCAATATGGAATTCCTACTGTCTATTAAGAATTAAGTAGAGAGCTGATTGTAGCACATTTATTTGTTAGAGTGAGATTTTAAAAGACATGCCTCACAGTGTGATTCATTTATCTTAAATTAATTCTTTTTCCTCTACAGTGTAATCTTTTCAGGGAGATATCTAACATAGTTTGAATGCACATTCTACTGTAGGGGAATAAAACATATAGGGGAACTAATGCAGTCATATCCCATTTCCATCAGTTTTTTCACCTGTTAACCTCAAATTTGCTTCAGTCCAGATCTGCTACAAATGCTGCCATTCCTATACTCTGTTGTTTTTTGTGTGTTGAAGGCAGAATAAATTCTTTGGTGGCAACTGTCTGAATTTATATTTTGTGACCATGTCACACCAGAGCCAGCCAATGTTCATGCGCCCTTGAGAACATGACAGGGGTTGAGAACTTCATCACAGATTTACAGGTTAAGCCTAAATGTTTCCCAGGTGATGTCCTAAAGGTATGAGAACTGCTCTTCGTGCTGCATGATGAAACAAAGGTGGGGTTTGGAGGGAGCCTGAAGAGGAGCACTGTTGTATCTTTCCATAAAGCCATAATAAGGCACCCCAGGGAGCCAAATTACAATTTGTGGCCTTAGGACCACAGAGCTCAGGAAGAGCCTTACCAGAGGAGCTTTGCTCTTCGAGTAAATTTGTACTTTTATTCCTCTGGGTATCAAATATTAAATTAATACTAAATACTCGAATACTAAACAGAAGCAAGAGGCTGAAAAAAGTGCTGGATGTAAAAGAGAATATTAGGCTGGCATTTTGTGGAAAATCTGGCTTCCAACATGTGGGAGGCAATGAGGATCTAGGACAGGTGAGTTAAAATCTAATCCTGCCCTTATTATGAGCAAAGGGTTTCTACTTCATGACTTAATAGTGATTTGGAGAATACATGGGATTAAAACTTGGAGTTCTCCAGTTCAAATTGACCTTGGCACCTTGATAACTGCAAATCAGATACTCTTTGACCTTTTTTTTTTCTTTCATTTTTGGAAAGAGCTGTAGCTTAAGATATGTCACAAAATATCATTTTTTTGAGCAGTTTTGGCCTTTGCAGAGCTTGCATCCACATGCTTCAAGAAAAGGGAGAAAAAGTGTGGAAAATGTGGTGTGCCTATTGGAGCCTTGCTTAACAGACCCGCCTGAAAAATATGTTCTATACAACAGAGAAAAATGGTGAACTGAAACATCAAAATACCTTGATAGCATTTACACCCTCTTTGCCTTTTTCAAAGCACTTGCAAAAGCAGGGGAAAGGGAAGAAAGAGGGGAAAACAGTGTAAATTATGGATTTTTTTTCCTGGAAATCTCTGAGCAAGCTGGAGCTCTTGCTGGACAATGCTGGCCCACGAAGCAGCTGTAGCTGAGCACCCACCCCACTATGGCCTACAACTATTAACAGAGCTGGAAGAATTATTCTCGTGTTACTGGTAAATTGTTCTCAGATTCCTCCACTGGAGGCCCAGCTGTGGTTTTATAATGTGCAATTACCTTGTGTTAAGTGAGGCTGGTGCTTCCAGGAAACAGGAGCACTGATGGAGTGTCTGTGCTCTGGGAGCAGCAAAGTTTTAGCCCTCTGTTCAATAATGGAAGTGTCTATTTTATATGGAATCCATCAAACAGGGGTGGCACGAAGCTGAGGAGCTTCACCATCACTCTCCCAGTCCTTACCTTCGTTACAGACTTACACTTTGGCCCCATCAGCAGAACAGTCTGCAGTGAGGAGCTTTTCTTGTCAGGTCAGAACTGAAGGCTGAACTCTTTTTGGCAGATTTGCCATTTTTTTGGTGTTGATCAGAACTTCCATGCAGCTTCTGTCCTTCCTGCTATGAACTCGTGCTTGTTGGAGAAGTCTTCTTGCAGTCTTGGCTTCGCAAATGTGGTGAGATCAATTGTCCTTCATGCAGGTAAAGTTCAGCCCACAAATTTGGAGTAAATTCTGTTTTCCTCTGTATCCCTTAACACACTAAACTGCTGTCTGCAGAGAACACAAACCACCATCAGTTCAGCATGACGAACCAATAGAAACACTAAGAAAATATGTATTATTTGACTTAGTCTACTATTTATTTCAATATTTTGGGACATTTACCTGCTAATAAATGATAGCCTGTTCTGATAGATTTCATTCTATCACCCTATGCTGTACAGCTGAATGAAACCCTGTTGGCCCATATTATACAGATTATTTTTATGCCAAAAGCTTCTTTACCTTGACCACTATTTAATGTTGCACTGTAATAGCAGTAATAACTACTTGCTCCAGCAGTTTCCCATGAATTTTGCAAAGTCATTGATATGAAATTTGACTGGTATTAAACTGCTTTTATCACACATGTAATTGCTGCAGGCAGGCCTGCTTCCCTTCTGCCTCCTAAATTTTAATCAGTGTTGCACCACATGTAATTAAATACATGCAGAAGGCACGTATTTTGGAGTTCTGAGCCTTGATTGCTTAATTTTAAAATGTTTTATGGCGGAATAAAAAGTTTACAATACTCCAGCCTACAGAAATGTAATCTTGTTGTAAAATATTGCTCTAATTGAATTTGCAGCTCCCAGTGACTTCGGAGGTACTCTCAGAATGGCACTGGTGACATTGTGCAGCCAGGGTGAAGGTGGCTCAGATATTAACCCTCCTGGCACTTCCTGCAGTCGTCACTCCTTTAACACATATTTGTGACATGTTTTACTCTCTTGGTCCTGGAGATTGCCACTAAAACACTGTGGGTATTTTGGTTTTTTTCCTCTAACTCCTCCTGAGACGCCCGTGGGAGTGTGAATTTGTTTCCAAGCCTGATACGAAGCAAAAATAACATAGAAATAAAAACCTCTCACCTACTCATCATGTTACTCATCTTTGAAAGAGTGCTCAAAGTAAGAGCTTTCTTGATGCTTGGCAGTTGTGTCAGCTCTCAGAGCATACAGAAGGGAGATACAACTTAATTAAAATGATCATTTTCTTCAGAGTGTTGGGACAAACAGACCCATGAGGAATTTGGTCCGTGTTGAAAGAGCAAAGACTATGTGGCAGCAGCAATTGTGGGAGTTTTAATCCTTCCTGATTGTTTTTCCATTGACCTGCAGTAAATGGATTCCTTTCCTGGTCTTTGCTGTTCTGTGTCAAATAAAGAAGAACAAGAAAATGGTTTTGGGGTCTTTTTGGCATTTTCAATTTCAAAAATTCAGCTTTGGGTCTGCTGGACACAACCAAGATGCTGCTTTAGATTTGTGACCTGTGCCATGGCCATTCTCAGGTTTTTCATAATAGCAGCAAAGCTTTGGCAAATTTCTTTTCCCTTGCCTTGCTTTCTTAGGGAATGACAGCTCTGTCATTTTTAAAAGTATCTCTGTAGTCTTTGAATGTTTCAGGGTGCTTTTGGGGACTCATCTTGTTGGTGAGTGAAACAGGGACTAAAGAATGCTTTTATGCCACTACACAGGAGTGGTTTGGATGAACTTTTTTAATTGTTGAAGTCCAAAGTTCTAATTAGGCCATGCAATAAAGTGGCTTGAGGTAAACAGCAAAAGCACTTTCAGACTCCCCTGACTCCAGTGAGAGGGGTGGATTATTGGCACTTCTGACACATCAGCCCATTCAATTTTGTTTCCTACAGGTAAAAAGTGCTATTTGAAAGGAGACAAAAGACCCTTCTCTCTAATCGTGGGAGGCAGAACAAAAGTAAATGGTGGCAAGGGAGATACAGGCATTCAGAAGAAAGAACAAAACGCTTTCCAGTGGTAAAAATAATGAAAAACCAGAATGGCTTGCCTATGGAAAATGTTAAGTCTCCACCCTTGGAGATATTTAAGAGCAAAACATCATCAGATGTCTCAAGGGCAGCCTAAATTTTGTTGATCTTGCCAAACAAAAGGGAGGATCTGGGGAGAATTCCACAACCTCTTGGAACATTATGCATTTGAGCAATGTGTTAGACATAGCTCTGTGCTTATGGGTACTTAAACAAAAGATAGGCTGAACATTTTTACACAAATTACTAAATTTTGAAAACTTATCCCAGTGACCCACTTAGACTACTGAGTTTGCAAGATGGTGTAAGATGGTGTTTTTCTTCACAAAACAGCAACTTTTTGGGTGGTTTTTTTGTTTGTTTTTTTGGGGGGGAAAACAGGGAAAAAAGCTTCTTTAAACCCACTCCAAAGCAGATCACTGCAATGCCATTTCTACATGTATATAATGCACCTACAATGTGCAACGTGAGTCCTGCATTGAAGAAGTCTGAGATACAAGTCCAATAAAACTCTCCATTTAAAACTTACAACTTTATGCATCATTTGATTGTTTGAGAAAAATGGAAAAAAAAAAAATCCTCTATGAGATCCTGCAATGAAGGAATTTATTTTTTTCACGTGCTAAATGGCGAATTTTTGGGTCAAGCACCTGCCAATTTAATAGGAATTAAACCAGTGGCGTGATAGCTCTGTACATTATTTGCAATTCAGGGAAGCATGAAATTTAGTCTTATCCCGTGCTGGGTCACCAGCATATTGCTGTGCTGACATTTGAACATGACTGCATTCCTTTCGTCTCTGCCTTGCAAATGAGCAGTTTGGAAATAAAAACAGAATTACACTGAGCAAGCCTGGCAAGAGAGCAGTTTCACCACTTTTATTGATGTTTCATTTCAGGGCAAAGTATTATAAATACTTGTATGATATTGTTTGTACTATGTATTTAGAGGAGATCTATAATTCAATAATTATTTTTTTAAAAAATTAAATTACTTAAAATTATTTATTTAATTTAAATTAAAATGGCTTGTTTCACACACAATATTGGTGTCTTCCATAGTGAAATCCTGGCAATGCACACTCAGTGATATCTCTTGTTAGTGATGCTGTGCAATTCTGCCATTACTGTAACCTTTATTAATCTAAAGACTGTGACAGAAGCATTGGCAAGATAAAAATCAGACTTTTGTTTCCTGGCTCCCAGCCTAATGTAAGGCAAATTTTTAGATTAAAATGAAATGGCAGTGTTGAAACCTACAGTAAAAATTTCTACTTACGGAGTCATCTTCCAGTGAGCACATTTTCATCTTTGATATACTGGGAAATAAGTGATCCTCTTTATTAAAAAAATCCCAAGCCAATATAAAAAAATAAAATGCCTTCTCCTGTGTCTCTTTTTTCCCATATCAACTTTTCATGGCTCATAGGATACAATCATCTTGTTTGAGATGGATTCCGGAGAACTTATATTGAGAGCTATTATTGGTAATACAAAAAAAGAAAAAAGAAAAGAAAAGCAGAATTATTTTTCAGTGTGAATGGAAATAATCAGCTTTAAAAACTGATCAGAGCATTACACATATCCTTGGAGAACATCCTGAAGTGTCACAGTTTGAATTTTGGAAAAAAAATTAATAAATCACACTCCTAATGCAAGAACAAGTTTTCTTCCAACAGGACTTGTTGAAGTACCTGTATGTGTATTCCCAAGCATTTACCACTTACTTTCTCTTGGAACACATTCTTATTGTTGATTTTTTTGGTGAGATTTATTTGTATTTCATGCTAAATGGAATGCTTTTAGAGATAAGTAGTCTAATTTGCTCTGTAAAGTGCCAGAAGAGTTTCTTCCAAAAGACTTTCTGTTGCAAACAAAATATTCTTCCAGCATTTGAGATGGCATTAGAGGCTGCAGGGATTTTTTTAATAAAGAGGATCACTTATTTCCCATATTTGCTGTGCTCCATCACAGCATTCAGTGGTAAGCAGGTGAGTGAATTTGGGAGTAAAGTAAAGAAAATTTATGTCTTTGCAGTTCAGTTATCACTTCATTTACAGTGGGAGAGTCTGATTCTGGCACAAAAGGTTCTGAGCAGGGCTGAGAGTGATATTCCCTATGTGTGATTCTGACCCTTCCCCTGGGTGCAAGTGTCACCCTGAAAGAACAGAAATCCAAATCACACCGCAAACGTTTAAAACCTGTCACACCTCGCCTGCAGTTATGAGGTGTAAATCTTGCAAATGCAAATATTAACGGTGGTTTTCCATTTATGAATGAGGCACTACTGATATGGGCACTGGAAAACCAGCTATGACAATAACCTGGTTAAAAAAAAAAAAAGGTTTTTTTTTTAGCAACTCTGTTTCATTTCCATCTCCCCAGACATCATAACCCTGAAAACTCTTTGATTATTTTTAAACTTTTCTCCCATATGGATTTTTTTTGGCATAAAGTACTTGGAATAAACATTTCTGGAATAAAATTTGGTCCAATTAAATCAGCCTTCTGTAGGTAAGGACCATATTAACAATAATATCACTATTATTTAAAATATTAACAATGCAAATTAATTTGTGTTTAGATGTGATTTGTGTGTTGTGTTTGCATGTATTTGCATGCATTTACATGTACACACATGCATGATATTTACTTTGAGTTTGTAAATGCATTCAATGCCAATCCAGCAAATATTTTATACCAACTGAATATGCATCTAAGCAAATGTTGAGCTCAAGGATACATCATTAAGCACATGGAAGGGCCTAACCTTATCAAACAACCTTTTTTGGGTTCAAATATTTACCCTGAGCTAATAGGAACATGATGTGCTGACAATGACACTGGAAGTTATTTGTATTTACATAAGTATTAATGGAGTGGTTCAAGGAGCCTGTAATGGCAACTCCATAAATTGGATGCTGTCATCTTTGCAACCTGGCCCGTAATTTTCCACTAGGGAGGAAAATATGATGGTCCAAATCACATTTATTACCAAAGCTGGGTAACAGTGTTGAAGTGACTTTAATATGAATGAGCACTGGATCTTTGAAGCATCACTTATGACACTTTCTGAAAGGCAGAAAACATTAGCTGGTGGGAGAACACTCTAATAAAATCCCAAACATAAGAGGAAAAAGGAAAACTTTAATCCAGAGGCGGCATGTAGCATCAGGTTGTGAAAATTACTCTTTTTTGGGGGTGTTGCCAAACGAAATACATCATTATGGGAAAATAGCAATGCTCAGTCAGCCTGGCAGTGTCAGATCTGATTCCCTTTTCATTTCCCCTGTTAAAAAGAGTTCAAAACAACTCTTTGCCACTCCATTTTCAGTGCTCCAGCTATTGATTCCCACATATTGCAATATCTCCTTTTTGCCCTTGTGTGTCCTGTACTTATTTTATGTGAGTCTGCTAAAAATCAGTGAGGCAGAGAAATTCTTCTTCCTCTGCTATGAAAGACCCGTGCCCACTGCCCCACGATATCAGTGCACCTTTTGTGTCATCCCTCGTGGCCCACCAGAGGTTTCATTTTGAATAATCAAAAAAAAATACAAAGTAAAGAGCAATACAGGAACAGCTGTTGGTGCTGGGAGCTGGCCAGAAGCCCGTGCTCACAGCAGTTCAAATTTCAGCTGCCTGAAATATTTTTGTACCAGTCAGGCAGCCTCTTTGTAGGAAAGCTTTCAAAAGGAAACAAAATTGAAAGATTCCAAGCGGCAGCAGGAAGACTTGTGCCCATGCAACAAGTCACAAAACAAAAAATTTGCATATTCACTGCGTGTAGAGCAATGGAAAATAAAAACTTAGCAGAAACTCCAGCTCTGCTTTTGTGTGATATAGGAGAGCAGAATTATGAAGCATTTTTTATCTGGTTTCATAGGGAGGAAAGGTTTTGCAGACTTGACACCCGAGGGATTTTCCCAATTAAGAATGAAAAACAGAGCCAGTGAGCCCATGCTGGCAGCAGTACCACACAGCAGAGATTCAGGCCAGAATTCTTTAAGCATTCCTAGTGAGTGGAATAGTGACAGTTACAGAGAAATATTTGTGAGCTTGTGGCAGGCCTTGCTCTAGAAGGGTGTCACAGCTTTGCCTGATCTCTCATGCAGATCTGTAGCCCAAATCCTAACCTGGCATTAGCTCCACCCAGCTATGTCCAGCTCAGAATTTTACCCTCTTCTCCTCTCACTCAGTGGTTGGGTTGCTGTTTTTTAATTTTTAATTTGCATATTTTTATTCAGTTGTGTTTCCCTCAGTGTGGAGACTCTCTGAGCTGGTTTCTTCAAACCTGGAGTGCAGCTGGGAGGAGGAATGATAATGTCATTCCCTGTTGGTTTTACTTTTTTTTTTTACTCTTCTCCACAATAAAACCTGTCAGGAAAGAAACTGGAAACTGCAACTGGCACGATGTGCTGCAGATTATGCCCTCTATTCAGTGTGAAAATTCTGCTTCTGCATGGGGTCATGATCAGGAAGGAGCTAATGATCACACATATGTGTTTTATCCATACCACCATGGCTTCAAGTGCTGTAGTCAGTGCAGGTTCACAGTCACTGAGGTGACTTTCATGTTAACCATGTGACAAACACACCTTTTTAGCTACATAAACAAATCTGAAAGCACCACTGCACACCTTTCATCATCACAAAGGTTAATATTTCTCCCTGTCGTTATGCAGCAGACTTTTGGAGTGGACTCAATAGAATTATTGATAGGTGGAACTAAAGCCCCTTGTGTACCAAATACAGCTGAGAGTGCAGCTAGCCTAGACCAGACTCCTACTCACAGTGCTTTGAAGGCAGTCTGGAATTAAGGCTCTTGGAAAAAAAAACACCCTGAAATCAATGCTTTTCAACTCACTGGGAGATGCTTAAAATGCTTGTTTTAGTTCTGGTCTAAAAGACTTAGGGAGTTGCTTCTGAGGGGGAAAAATAGCCTACAGAGAAAATGAAGTGCCTTAATGCCTCAGTTTAGACAATTGCCAGGGTTCAGCCTTAAAAATCAGGTTTTTAATCCTGATCTTCAATTAGGAGAGGGAAGCCATTCACTTTGCTTACGAATTGCTAAATTTTGATTTGATTTCCAAGTCATCCCTAAATTCAGTCCAAATTGCCCTCTGGATTTTAAAACTCTCACTGGGAAAATAATTTAGAGGACTACTGTTGATAGGCTCCCAACACTTTCCTATTCGAGACGTCTGACTCAAACATCTCAACAGAGGATCTGACCTTGAGAGTTTTCAAAAGTCTGAATTTCTTTTGGTTTGATTTGGGTTTGGGGTTTTTTTGTTTTTTTTTTTTTGGTAAATGAAAGACTATTTTAGCCACCCCTTCTGAGGTTCAGGAGCAATCTTTTATCCACCAGGACCCCCAGGACTTTCTCCACAGAGCTTCTTCCCAGGAGTTTGGCCCCCAGCCTGTGCTGATGCCTGTAGTGGTTATTTCTCCCAGTGTGCAGGACTTTGCATTTCCTTTTGTTGACCTTCAGATGATCCCTCTCTGGCCACTTCTTCAACCTGCCCAGGTCCCTCTGAAGGGCTGCAGAACTCTCTGGGGTGCCAAGCCCTCCTCCCAGCTCTGTGTCCTCGGAGAACTTGTTGAGAACTCAAACCCTTCATTCCACACTGCTCTCCTTCCTTCCCATCAGCTTCTCACTTTGGATTCTGAAGAGCATCATCATCATTTTTTAGAAAGAACTTAATGATAGGACAAGCTTTGTCAGACAGATGGCTGCAAATTGCAGAAATCCAGCCCAACAATCTGCACTTTAATAATTAATCACTGATGAGCCCTTGTTTTAAGCTTCTCTTACAAATGCTCTTCCTCTGATGTAACCTGGTAGACGACTGACAAATTCAGAGATTCTTAGACAATGATTCCCCCTCTTACTGAGGCACAGGATTTTCTGTCTAACCAATGTCTTGGAACTGCAGAAATCCTTTTCATACAGCATTATCAAAGTCCCTGAAATAGCTGAATTAGACTAATTCAGGCAGTTCGCTAAGAACTGCAGACATTACCCACAATACACATACACACATCTTTTCTATAAAATATTTCATAAAAGGACTAAATTTTTATGGCAAAGAAGCAAGTTTTTCCTCAAACAGTGTAAAATTCACTGAGAATGAATCTCACATTCCTTAAGATGTCCAAATTTTGTAGCAAATAAGCATTTATTTGAATTCTGACCATGTTTAAATTAGTCTGTATCCACACTTTGAAATGGGATCTAAAAAATACTCAGTTTCAGCAGTTACTATAACATTTTTGTATAAACAATATAAATTTCTCTTCTCCTTTGCCTGCCCCATATCCACCACCTCGGATGTGCACTTTCCATGGGCATTCTCCTTTTCAAAAGAAGCAATGCAATCCATCTTTGGGAAATGGAAAAGACACCAAGAAAGCTGAAAATTCCCAGTGATGCCAGAGAGGGTGAGCTTGGCTGTGGCTCCTCTGCCCTTCTCAATACCAGGACAGTGAAGGAATAAGCACAGAAGCTCTCTTCTGACCACAGGAAATTGAAACAAGGAGTTTTATACATTGCTCTGGAAGTTAAGGGCCTCCAAAGGGACCCAGAATCCAACACAGGAAGGTAGAGAAGCAAAATGGTTTTGTCGCCCTTTATTTCCCAGAGATTTTACAAGTCTGCAAGCCAAACAGCATTCTTAGGTACAAACTCTGTTTGCTCTTTGATCCATGTTTACTTTTAAAATGCATTTTCCTAGTTTCTTGAAATACATAATTAGTTTCTAAAAAAAGAAAGAAAATTTTGTGGAAGAGGCCAGAACAAGGACCCAGAGTCCTACCCGAATAAATAAATATGGGAGCCAAGTGCAAATAGGAATGGAAAATGATTGAATATTTACCTACTTGCCTGAGCAACTGATCATTGCCAAAATATTACGTGTCTTTAAATGAAGTGACATGATTTAATGCTGCCACTTGAGTAAATGTGTCTCAGAAAGTACTGTGAAGCTGAAAGGAGGGCAAATACCCTCCATTATACACCACTTTTCCTCCTTGATGGGAAACTCTGAGGTACCTTGGTTAAAAAATCACCTTTCCCCTCACAAACGAGTGGTAGGCTCTGAACTGGATCACAGTATCCCATCTCAGAGCAGGAGATAAAAGAGGCTGAGCAAGAGTTCAGCCTTGTGGTTTCTTGCTTGAATGCAATCCCAAGCTTTCCTGTAAATCCCTGTCACGAGGTGCCTGAGATTCTGCCCCACACCAGGATCTTGCCATTGATGTCAGAGCTGGTTCAGGTCAGCACAGTGAGCAAAGAAAACACAACCAGAAATCAGAGCATTGGCCAGACCCTGGCTGAAGAGCTGTGTCCGGTCTCACTGGCCCTCAAAGCTGTGGCTGTGCTTGGGCTGTCAAGATTTTGAGGTAAGAACATAGAAATCTATCAAGACTGCAGCAGACCTCTCAGTTTAGGAAAGATTTCCTATTTCCATTTCCATGGATTACAGCTAATGAGGTGCTGTGGTGCAAAACACTGGAAGTGACAATAATGCTTACAACAGACCAAGTGTTTTTTCCCAAAAATGATTGTGTCAAGGTCAAGAGGTAGAAAAATCTGCAATATCAGCCACTGAGTTTGCTGGCAAAGGGCAATGCAGGTGCTCCTTCTAGTGCAGTACCTTCTTCTTTCTCTCCATGATCTAACAAAAAGCTTGAACTTGAAATAGTTCTTAACCCCTGCATTGATTTGTTCAAGGAATAGACTGTGTGGTCAATCAAGTAACCCTGAAGTGATGAATTAGAACGTTTAGTTCACTGACTTATTATTATATGGTATAGCAATGAAGAAAACTGGCCTAATAGCTCTATTTGCCAGAAGAAAAAAACAAAAAAACAAAACCAAAACCAAAACCAAACCCAAAAAATGAAAGGAGATTTTGGCTTCAAAGGTTTTTACTTTCTAATCAAGATGTGCAGAAAAAAAAATTTTTTTTTTTTTTTGCAGTGCTGCCAAATAGAAGCATTTTTACATCATTTAAAAACTCCTTGACATTTGAAAATAATCATTTTATTGAGTTAATTTTTTATGTCCAAATCCTTAAGACACCCTTGGTTTTAAATTTAAATTTTGACAATGGAGATTGAAAGAAAAGTCAATTTTCAAGTTTTCAAGTTTTCAATTGTAACATGCCATTCTGGGTGTTGGGGTGATTTTTCTATCATTGAGAAAGATATCTTACTGTGGGAAGAGAAATAGGACTGTGGGGAGCCTGCATGAGTTGGATATCATGGTTTGACAAGAAGGCTCAAACCTGTAATTCAGCTGGCAGAAAATGACACCAGGGCACAAATAAGAGAAGTAAGATAAAGTCAGCCAGTGGGAGAAGTTGAGTCTTCACACACACAGAAGCTGGAGAGGCAAAACAAAGCTGTGGAAGTGTAAGGATGCTGAAACAAAAGGTGGTGCCTCCTGAAGAAACAAGAAACAGTTCTGTCCTGCAGAGCACCCAACTTGCCATTGGCATAGGATTCTGCCTGAGAGAAAAAACACAACAAAACAAAACAAAACAAAACAAAACAAAACAAAACAAAAACCACAGGAAAAAAAAAACAAACCACCAAAGCCAAAAGAAATAAACATTTTTTGTCTGAACTTCAGGTTCTAAACCAAATAATTGTGCTTTTAGTATTGAACTAGTATTATTACAAAGCAACATGATCAGACAAATAACTGCCCCTGAAACACTTTCCTGTGCTAGGGAATACCCTCAATGACACAGGCAAAAAAAGATCTGTGGTTGGTGGGGAAGGGGAAGCCACTTGGATGGAAATGCAGCTCACATGGAAATGCAGCCTGGCATCCTGTCACTGCTGCATCTCTGCTTGCCCAGTCAAAGCAGAAGAGTGAAACCAACTTCAGAGGATTTTCTATCACACATCAGGCTCCCTAGGTTAATCAGCAGCATCAGACGTGCCAGAGGAAAGCACAGAGATTTGGGCTGCAAGCAATTTAAGGAATAAATGGGAAGTCTACCCTGGATAGGCGTAGGAATGGGTTTACATGTTAAACATGTGAGGGTTTTTAGCTCTAAAAATGCCTATTACTTTCGTAATTTCAAAAATGTCTGCAGTGTTTATGGTAGCTAAAACTGGGGAATGCACTGCAATGATTTAAAATACTTCTGTCACTTGTCCTGGTACTTTTGGAACAAGGCTGGTTGCTTTTCAGTCTTTTGAAATGCACCTGTGCTCTCCAATTCCAAAAATTATTTAAAACAAGATAAGCAAATCTGCCTAAAATGCTCTCATTGATTCTCATATTTTCTTACTTTTCTTTAAGTACAAACATTAGAGGAAAAAAAATCTTTGTAGAATTAGCTAAAGTCATAATCTTATAATTTTTTTTTGCTTGCCGTTGCAGGGGCCCCACAAACTTATTAATTTTCCTCATTCTCTCACTGGCATTAAATGAAGATATTACTGTTTCCCCAAACTGCAAATTTTAGATTTTACCAAGTCAGGCCATATCCTGAGGTATCTGACATCTCTCCAACAAAACAATCCTCAGTGTGACAGCTCTGCTTTGACAGAGAGAATTAAGACAGCTTTGACAATACATCACTGAAGTGATTGTGATCCCTGAATATTTCCAGCAGTCTTTCCTGACCTTACGGAGAACTAATGTTTTTCCTTGCTTTTCTCATCACTGTCCATGTCACCAGATGTGTTGTGCTGCCCACAGGTCTTTTTCCAGAGTGGCAGCAGGGAGAATACTGAAACTCAGGGCAGGAGACAGCATAAACTGCTGTTGTAAATTGACAGAATCAACAGAAAGATTTGAGGTTTATTCAAAGTAGGATCCGTTTCCATACAAAGAACACAACAAACTTATAATCCAGCTCCTCAAAGTATGCAATACAGCATGGGTAATTTTAATTTGTGAATTATTCCTTGTCCATTAAGAACCATGGGAACTTTGGTTTTTTAGTAGGAGATTAGAAATCAATTTGAAAATTAATTACTTCATTAAATTTAGTAATTATGTGCTATAAGCACCTCAATCTTCTTTAAAATGATTGACAAGATGCTTTTCTCAATCAATGTTCTATATGAATTTAAAAAGTGCTGCTTTCTTTTTTTTTTAATTTTAATGAAGAAGAGCTATAGAAGACATTTTTAAGTTTTAAATTTTTAAGTGAAAAGAATGGGAAAGCATCAAGGAAAGAACTTATGGCTGCTGAAACTCATAGCAAAACTTCAGCCAACTGTTCAAAATACAAACAATTATATGTCCAGAAAGCAGGACTGAAAATAGACTTTAAAAATATGCAGGAGTTTTTTCCAAAATTAGGTAAACTAATTAAATGCCCCTCCTTTGATTTAATCAGCCACACTCCTCACACATATTCTCTATATCCAGTTTAGGGAGGTTCTGGCTGTTTTCATTCTGGATTGTGTGTTAGCAGCAAGGAGTCAAACATAGTTATTTGCATGTTTTTCCTCCTCTTTCATTCTGCACTTCTGTGGGCTCATAAAACACGCTGACTGGTTTTTCTTCCCCACACCTTGAGTGATGAAAGGGTGAGAGATAAAGGAAAGTTGTCAGAACATCAGTAAATTGGGATGTGTAAAAGTAAGGTGGTTAAATATTCAACATAAGCAGTTGCTGTGGCACCAGAAAATCATGAGAAACAGCAGAGGAAGTGAGTAGTTTCATCATTCCTTGAGATTGCTGCGGGGACTGTGCAAAACATCATAAATCTCTGATTCAGTTAGAGGGCAGAGCACTTCCATTCTCCCGTTAACACATGGGCCCATATGTGCTTCTGCTTCCCTGGTGTGGCACAGCCTCTGCTGGGCTCTCACAGAGTGCTGAGCGTGGATTCTGTTTGCATTTGGGGGCCAAAATTTTGTCTGTTGCTGAAGCAGGAGGAAAAATGTCTCAATAGTATGGAGCGGGCACAGGCTGAGAGGTGGGACTGGGAGAAGTGTTTCTTGTTGTATCCACAGCCTCCTGAAGAACTTTCCATACACTTGAGAAGTATGAATATCTATTTTCTCCTGCTTCTCTTTCCCTGGCCTTTTAAAATTTAACCTGTATTTAGCCTTCATTAACTCTTCTGTGTAGTTCTCGGCTTACAAGAACTTTAATATTTCTCACTTATCTGTAGAATTTTTTTAATCAGTCCACATCTTCCCTGAAGAGCAATGTCAAAAAACTGCATGAAGCTTTCTAATTGGTGTCCCACCAGTGAACAGCAAAGGAATTATTTGACATTTCTTATTTATATTCCAAATATCACTGGTTGAAATAATGTCATCCAGCTTCATGCTGTAGCTGTCGACACCTGACCCGGAGAGTCTTTAAATTGCTTTAAAGTGGATGTCCTGACTTTGGGGTGTGACACATCTGAGGGTTTTACCTCTAAACTTTAGATTAGTGAGTGGAACTGTACCTCATGCTGGTTCATGGGACCATAGAGTGGTTGGCTGAAATAAAGGCACTCACCTGCAGTGTGGAGGACTGCTTTTGTCCAGGTAAATACTATTCTTCATTTGCCAGCTATTTCATACTTCTGGATACTAGAGAATATGGCATTGGAAACTATTCCTTGGATCATTGAGTCCTGTCTCCTGCACACACTGGTAACCAGGAGATATATATATATATATTTATATTTATATTTATATTTATATTTATATTTATATTTATATAATATATAATTCAGGAGCATCTTCACACACAAAGACACGCTGCAGGTCACAGAGCACTTCCAAACACCCAAACACCCATTCCATGTGTGAAGTAAAAGACCAAAGTTTCAGATGCCATGTCCCTCAGGAAAAGGGGAAGGATGATGATTCCTCTGTGCTCCTGGGAGAGCACATTAATGAAACCATCCTGAATGCCCCTAAAAAGCAGAAAAGGACCATACCTACCCAGAGAGATCAATGTTTGCTGCCAAACTGACAAGGAGCTGGAATTCTCTGCCATCCTCAAATCTGGCAGTTGTTTTTGTCATGTGTGGCTGAACATAGCACGGATGTGTCAGGGCACATCCTGCACCCTGAGACCACAAGCTGTAATTTAGAGGGTTAAAAAAAAAATTTCTGGTTTGTATCTGCATTTGTCCCCTCCTGAAACCCTGCACCACACATGCCAAGGGCAGTCCTACTGTTTTGGTGTAATTGTCATATGCTGTCCTTATAGAGAGGGAGTGCAGGGCATGAAAAATACAGATTATTTGGAGTAGCTCCAGTAGTTCAGTCATTGAGGAGTTTCAGTCCTGTGTCTCTTCAGATACAGACACAGGATTTAATTTTCTGCACACATTAAAGAGTGCATTGTACTTTTTGTGAGTACAACAAATAAACACTTTTTCTTGGCCTGCAATGAATTCCAGTTAATACTACATACAAAATGCTGAAGGAGTAGCAAAATATTAGCATTTCTGAATGAAAATATGACATTTTATATGCCCTTAAGGAAAAATATTGCTAGCTCCCTGGAGCTACCCTGACCAATTTAATTTACTACATCAGTACACATGTGAAGTCAAAACTTCCCACTGCCTTTCCATTTACACACAAAACTCAGAGTATCAGGGTTTTTTTTCTTCTTGTGTGTGTTTTTGTTGTATTTCCTTAGACCTGTTATTTAATAGATATTCACATAGTTGTGATTCTGGTCTCATTTAATTTGATCTCTACACTTCATCAGAATAGAATCATACACTCAATTCTTAAGTGGTAGGAGAAGGTCAAAGCCAAAAACTGGAGGCTGCCCAAAAGCACTGAGGAGTTGCAACATTTAGGTAAATCAGTGAGAGGAAAAATTGAATGGATTTCTTTATGACCCTAGAGCCAACAAAGCCCTATAGCAGGGAAGCTCTGAGTTAAAAATTAAAAACTTCAAACCATCCCTAACTAGAGGAAGCCAAACCTAAAGGTACGAAAACCAAACACCAACTACAGAAACACTTTTTCCTGCTTCGAGGTTAATATCAGATCACTTGGCTTAGGATGAGAGGTTCAAAGCTTTGGAACTGTGTGCATTTCACCCCCAGCAATGAGGAAAGGCTCAGCTGAGCCTGAAAAGATTTGGTTTTATGTGTCTGGGAATGCCACGAGGCCTCAATACTGCTTTTAAAACAGAATTGTTGAATAGATCACCCTCATCATAAAGCACCTCTCAAACTGCTAGCCAAGTGAAGTTAATTTCACATTGTTAGTACAATAAATACCTGAGAAAAGATGGGAATTAAGTGCTCAGAGTTCTTGTATATCATGCGCCAGGTTTTCAACCTAATTTGGCCCAAGCAGATTTTTCTCTATCACTTTGCTTTTTGGAAGAGGAAATTTACCTTGGCTTTCCCTATTAACTTCTTCTTTTATTCCTATCTTGATAAATAATTTTTATCATTACAGTCCATTAAAAACTCCAGTTAGGAGACATTTGAAACAGTAACATATTTCCATTTCAAAAATAGAAAGGAAAGCAGGGGGAAAAAAAATGGTTTGTGCAGCTGAGGGAGAGCATTAGAGCAAAAATCTTTGAAAGATGAGGCATATGAAACTGGCTGGCTGCCTGATGTTCTCTGTTAGGTCATTGCTGACACTTCCCTGAATTTCAAATTGTTTTCTAAGCTGGTGAATAGCAGGCACTTGCTAACCAGCTGATAATGAGTACAGAGGTCCAACTCCACGGAGGGTTTTCTCCCTGCTTTTGGCTGTCCCCTGTGCTTGTGGAGAAAAAGCACTGCTCCTGGAAATGGGAAATTTTAATTGAAACCACATATACACGAGACAATTTCATAGCCTTCTGTACACAGAGGGCTAAAAAGGAAAGCAGGATGTTGTTAATTTTTTTATGCAATGTATGCTGTGATATATTTGGGAGTGTGTGTATTAGGGCTGAAACCAGGATGTTTGCAAAAAATACCAAAATCAAACATTCACCACTTTTTTTTTTCTTACCTGGGCAGGTTCTTGTTCTATGCTGTTCATTCTAGAGGCAAAAAGCTGAGAGACAACAGTCCAGGCTCTCTCTTCTGCCTAACAGCTCTCTAAGGTTTAATCACAGAACATAATAGATTAAAGAGTCTTCATTAAATTATTCCTTTTATTCTCACCCTTCACCCATTAATCCTAGATTAATGGTTTTAACATGTTGTGGGACTTAGTGAAATTATATCTTTGCAGCTCTGGAACGTGTGTAACACATAAAATGTGCAATCTGCTACAAAATTGCCACATAATTCCCCAAAATGAGGCCATTAACGATGCAGTAAAGTCAAGCGACTCTGAGAACAATAACTGGCAAAAAGGCCCAGCACAGCATAAAGGTCAAAAATAAGCTGTAAAACCTGAAAGTTTTCTCAGCTCCACAGCTGGAATTAGTCTTCTGACTCTGTAGAAGACCCTCCACTCTTCTCCTCCACCACAGTTTCCATGGCAAGGAAATCCAGCAGGAATGGTGGAAGCAAGTGACAGGTGACAGAGTCTCCTGTCTGGGATATCACAAGGCCACATCTTCAGTTTAGCAGAGCCATGATTGTCTTGTCCATTGCTAGCCAAATAGGAGAGAGAAACTGAATAATGCCAGCCATGTAAGCAAAACAAAATTATTATTTTATGTTCTGTAAACAGAGATGTAATATTTTGCCATTTTAAATAAACATATAAACTTTTCTTTAGAAAAAAAGACACTTAAATTTGGAATGATTGTCATGATAACAAAGGAACCTTTATTTACAAAGAACTGCAGACTGACTATCACCTAGTTCAATTCAGTGTCAGCCCATTGATTCATGGAGGCTTTGTTGATTTATTGCAGTCAAGGATCTCGGCCAACATTAACAAATTCCATTTAAAATGGATTGTTGTAGAGATTGCAGTACCTCATGTTTGGTTTTTTTATTAAGCAGTGAACTGATTGCATAACCTATTGAGTGAGGAATTTATGTATTCTCATTACTGAGGAGTTATCTGCAATGCTTTATTGATGGATTTGTGTTGGATAATCCATAATTATCAGTGGCTAAAAATGACTGAAAAACCACCACAAAAAAAAGTCAATGAAAATGTTGATGGAGAAAAAAAGTAATTCTGTATTTTGCCCAACACAAAATATGATATATAAAAGCCATTCCCTTCAGGCAGGTGAGGAGATAATCTATTTTGATAGCTCTTATCATGAATGTAAAGCCATGGAAAAATTGGATATTGCATTGGAGGCACCAAGAGGGCAGAATGAGAAGTAGTCTTTCCTTGCCACGTGCAGAAATGTTGTTAGCAGAGGACAGTTGTCATTGATTATGTGGCAAAATAAGGTTTTGTTACCTGTGGAAGAGCTTTTGTTTGGAAATTCTGTCCCTTTGCATCCTGTTTTTGCTCCTTTCTCAAGAGAGAGCTCTGGCAGTGAAGTGAGGTGAATAGGTAATCCCTGCCTGGGGAACTGACTGGTGAAATTTAGGAGATTTGATAGTGATTTTCATTTCTGCAGTCCTGTCTGCCTTGGTTTTCTTTGGAGGGAAAAGCAAAGCAGTTTCCTGAACCTCAAAACGTTTCTTCACAATCGCACAGGAAGATCTATTTACTTGGACTTTTGAGCAAAGGGATCATGATGAAACTCATGTGTTGGAAAGAAACTGTGATTTTATTTTGCTTTGCCCACTAAGATATCTGTGAAGGCAAAGTATAGATTGACTATGTTGTGAAGGCCAGCACAGATGGAAATACACCCATTTTCCTTGCTGCATGTGCATGCCCTGTGCAGCTCCCTCAGCCTCTCTATTGGTTGTTGGCCAGTGGGAGCACACGTTTGAGGGGAGAATTGGATGAACAGGGAAAAAGTGACCTTGTATGAGTGGTTTTTTAGAATATAATTCCTTGCCTACAGGGTTTGGGGAAAAAATATGAAAGGACAGTTGCGTGTCAGCTAGAATGACTGTATCTTTTCTTCAGCTTCTGGAAACATCAATTCCAGAAATGTGTCAGCTGTCTGCATCATCTCTCTGCCCATCACCAGCAGCTGAGGTTTCTCCTTCCAGTTTCATTATCCTTTAAACCACCCTTCATCAGTCAACCATTCTTTCCCATTAAAACCCAGTGAGGGAAACATTGCTCACATCCCCCCGTCTGCTAGAACACAGTTGGTTTAAACTGTTTCATGTAGGGGAAATGATTGAGAAGATGTGTTTTGCATCTTGGTGGTGTGGGTTTTTACTTTCACCTTCTGGGCATGAAACAATGCAGATTCAGTAAATAGATCTAACTGCGTGTAATGAGAATGATTTCAGTGCTTTAGGTTCATTAGTCTCACAGTGTGAACTTTAATAAAAATGAATTTGACTAGATTAGATGTAATTACAGCAATTTGAGTTAAAATTTGTGTACCCTTACATGCTTATGAAAAGGGTGATTATTTTAAAATATATTTGGGTAAATGCCAGAGAACAACATGCATGGCTGTCATACAAATGAGTGACTGTAATTCTCAGTTTACAGAAAAGGAACTTTTAATCCCTGGGCCCAGTGGTCACTTCACTCTCTAATTAGACAAAATTATTGATTGTCCACCTTTAATAACCATGACCCTTACAGGAAGTCTATACTTTATGTGTAGGCATGGAGGTAGCACAAACGTCTCACAGTGGAGCACTCAAACATTTTCAGTGTTTGCACATGGCACAGAAGTGGCTGAATTGGTGCCAAAACTTGTGTATAATTGGGCCAATCTGCGTTCTCTACACATTATGGCTGATGGTGATGGTCTCACCAGCACTGGACACCTCGTGCTGCATCTTTAGCTGAAGGGCAAGAAGGATCTACACACCACATCACAGGGAAAGCAGATTAATTTACCCTGGCAGGTCTGAATAACCCACAGATCATTGCAGTCACACCCACCCCCTTGCTGAAACATCCCTTTCACCTTTTTT
>VYXD01008078.1:235542-329333 GCA_013397195.1 Hylia prasina | reverse complement strand
TTTTTTTTTTTTCCCCTCCTCTGTTCTCTGTCACAGGATTTTCTCAGTGTAGTGGAAGGAAGGTGTCAGACCCGAAACACCCTGCAAAGGGTGAGGTCCCACAGCTGGGCCCAGAGTCTCCTATTCTTTGCCAGCTTTTATTTTCAGGAGAATATAATTTATTCTGAGATCAAATCTGATTATCAATCCTTTTCCCCAATAAAACACTGCAGAGTAGTCTTGCAAACAGGAAATCTCCCAATACCATGCAGCCAAATTACCCATCCAGTCTACACGTGAAGGTCACTTTGGAGGGCAAGATGGCCTTTTGCTGTTTTGCAGTCTTTCTGTCTGTCTCCATCACTCTCTGCTGTTTAAAAGCACTATAAAAGGATAAAAAACTTGTGCTAGCAACTCACTTCAGCACAGAGAAACTGCCTGGTTGGTGCCTTCTGTAAGAACCTGATAGTGCTGCCATTTGAGGCACCAGCTGCAATCAAAAGTAGAACAGTTCTCTTCTGGTTGTTCTTAAAAGGTAAGGAGAAGTAAACAACCATAAATAGTGAAAAGATAATAAACTCAGAAGAACCCACCACTTCAAAATGCAAAAACATTGGAGAAAGCCTTTGTCTGAAAAAATGTGATTTCTTTCAGTTCAAAGTGTGACCAAACAGAGCTGATTGAGTGACCTCCACTGGAACAGAAAGGTACGTGGGGTATTGTATCTCTAACAAGCAGAAAACTTGTGCGGATGTGATAGGAATAATACACAGAGACAAACTGTGTTCCATTCACATTCACCTTGATGAAGGTCATATCTGGGAACTCAGAATTTTGGGGATCAGAGGGTTTAGACAGTTTAAGAATTGCAAGCCCATAACACGATGACATTTGGGTTTGAAGGTGGCATGAATGTCTAAGAATAAAAATATTGGTTTGCCTTTTAAGAAGCTCACCTCCTATGATAAAGCTGTTTCTTTCACTAGGCAGGACAGATTAGACCAATCAGAGCACCACATTCTTGAAGCTACAGGTTTGAGACACGGAAGACAAAGCAGTATTAGATTTAGACTTTGTGGATGACCTGGAGTATGAGCTAAAAGTACTTTAGGTGATAAGCAGTGCAGTTATTCAGCACTTGATATCACCAGTAATCATTTTAAAAATCACTCTGTGTCTCTGCACAGTTTGCCAAGCAGCAGTATTTGCTTCTTCCCGTAATTCAAATTCCCCTGGGAGCTGCTGTTTTTACAGGAGGCAGGGATTAGCAGCACTGTTAAAGCAGGCCTGAAGTTCTGGAGGAGGGAGCAGGTAAGAAAAATGAGATTGCCTTAAACGGGGATCATGTACACAGACAGCCAGGGGCTAAAACAAGTGTGGCTAACATACAATATGTCTTTATTTTGTGTTCTGAAACTTGTCAATATGTAAACCGAAAGAAAACCAGAAAATCAACACATCCATCATTCCCTACAGAACATATTTAGCACCTCTGAATTTTAAAAGGTTAGCCTCTTAACCCTGTGCATATGGTTTGAAATGGTTGGAAGACAATGAAATTTTATCTAATTCAGTCTACAGATTGAAGACAAACTAGGATGATTTGCTGAGCCCATTGCTGAGCAACACAATCTCCATAGATGACAGTCCAGAGGTTTTGATTCCAACTATTTGAAAGTGCACACTTTATTTCTTCTTTTTAACCTACAGATCACTGNGTAATGGTTATTCTACTTTGAGGCAGATTTTCAAAAGTTTAGTGAATCCTTGCTCCTCAGTTTGCAACCTTCAGACACTTCCTTTCTCCAATTCTTCACCCACCTTATTTCAGTCTTTCTCAGCTCAGGCAATTAGGAAGCTGGAGCTGATTCATACATCTAATTTGAAGTCACTCAGATCTTGGATGGATTTGGGTCAGCTGTGGCCACCTGGGGAATGTTACTCTTTTTCTGCCATGGTTAAATTTTATTTTGATAATACATTAATTAGTAAGTAGTATTCGCTAAATGACCTGTGTTTTAGGAAGAGAGAGATGCCCTGCAAGTGTATGGAGGCAACACCATGAAGTGCTAATTTGTCAGGGCTAAAACACAAAGAACTGAGCGGATCTGTTGGATTTTCTGGAATGGCAAGCTATGGAGCACCTTGGCCTTGTGCATGTCTGGCTGCAGAAGTCATTTACTGTGTAGGACTGGGTGCCAGAAAATCCCTGGGCCTGATGTGCTCCGTGTAGAGTGAACAGAAGATAAACAGAAGTGGCTTCACCGCAGCTTTTAGAGAAGCCACCCTTGCTGTCCATCCTCCAGGGCACTGATGATTCCTTTTATATTTTGTGATTAAAGTTAATCTTTGCAATTTTATGTTTACCATCTACTCCTAATTCCTCAGTTACAGGAACAGTATAATCTCATTTTGGGATGCTTCTACCTTTTTTAAGGGATGGTGGGACACAGTAATTCCATGTTTGTCTCCATACATCAGTGGAAAAACTGTAAGCATCTATCTTATCGCATACAGAAGGCCCAGCTCTAGAGAAGAAGAAAAACAATTGGAATCTATAGATTTCCTATCTTTTTCAGGCCAGTTCCTACATTTATTTTGTTGAGATGTCTTGTCTGCTTTCTCCCAGGGACTGAATGAAGACTGAATATAGATATTCTCTTTTGGATGATTGACAGAATGTGTGGTTAGACAAGTCTTTTTAGAGTTAGACATAACCCCAGCATAAGGGATCTCAGAAAAAATACTGATTTTTTTTTTGTAGCACGAACCTCCCTCTCCCCTGAGTACCATCCTATTACAGTCATTGCTGACAGGATAAAGAACTATCAAAACAACAAGGTTCAAAATAAAACTTGGGAAGCTCTTATGAAACATGAAAGCTCTGTGCTTCAAAATTCTGGACTGAGGAGAGCACAACGTGCGCACAGTGATAAGTTTGGAGGTAAATAAATAAATCAAACCCCTGTGTTAAAACAAAGAAGGGCCTAAGAAATATTTACTATGCATCAGATCAACTGCAGNTGCACAGTTTGCCAAGCAGCAGTATTTGCTTCTTCCCGTAATTCAAATTCCCCTGGGAGCTGCTGTTTTAACAGGAGGCAGGGATTAGCAGCACTGTTAAAGCAGGCCTGAAGTTCTGGAGGAGGGAGCAGGTAAGAAAAATGAGATTGCCTTAAACGGGGATCATGTACACAGACAGCCAGGGGCTAAAACAAGTGTGGCTAACATACAATATGTCTTTATTTTGTGTTCTGAAACTTGTCAATATGTAAACCGAAAGAAAACCAGAAAATCAACACATCCATCATTCCCTACAGAACATATTTAGCACCTCTGAATTTTAACAGGTTAGCCTCTTAACCCTGTGCATATGGTTTGAAATGGTTGGGAGGCAATGAAATTTTATCCAATTCAGTCTACAGATTGAAGATAAACTAGGATGATTTGCTGAGCCCATTGCTGAGCAACACAATCTCCATAGATGACAGTCCAGAGGTTTTGATTCCAACTATTTGAAAGTGCACACTTTATTTCTTCTTTTTAACCTACAGATCACTGCTATCTCAATTGAAATTTGTTTTTTATTTGGTTTTTTGTTTGTTTTCTGCTCCCTTTCAGCTCTTGACTATTTTGCTAGCTCAGTGATTTTGCCATTTATCTTCTAGTGAGAAAGCAGGGATCCATAACTACAGGCTGGAAATTAATTAGATGTAGAAATAATATGACAGCTATTGATATGCTTTTCATTGAGAGAAATCTTCAATAAGAGAGGTTCAGACAGAAAGACAATAAGCAGAAGACCCCAGTCCTCCCCTGGAAGGCCATAAAGGAAAGCAGTCTTACAGAATAAACCTGTGAGACCCTCCAGAAAGAATAAAGGAAAAAACAGCCCCAGTCAAACATGACCAAAGCAATAACTTCTGTGTCCTCTGGCAACTGCAAGCCCATTCAGAGATCACTTTTAAAAGGTATTACCTGCTCAGTGCACAGAAAATTATGATGGGAATGTGATCTACTGTGCTTGTTGCCGGTTCCTGTAATGGTTATTCTACTTTGAGGCAGATTTTCAAAAGTTTAGTGAATCCTTGCTCCTCAGTTTGCAACCTTCAGACACTTCCTTTCTCCAATTCTTCACCCACCTTATTTCAGTCTTTCTCAGCTCAGGCAATTAGGAAGCTGGAGCTGATTCATACATCTAATTTGAAGTCACTCAGATCTTGGATGGATTTGGGTCAGCTGTGGCCACCTGGGGAATGTTACTCTTTTTCTGCCATGGTTAAATTTTATTTTGATAATACATTAATTAGTAAGTAGTATTCCCTAAATGACCTGTGTTTTAGGAAGAGAGAGATGCCCTGCAAGTGTATGGAGGCAACACCATGAAGTGCTAATTTGTCAGGGCTAAAACACAAAGAACTGAGCGGATCTGTTGGATTTTCTGGAATGGCAAGCTATGGAGCACCTTGGCCTTGTGCATGTCTGGCTGCAGAAGTCATTTACTGTGTAGGACTGGGTGCCAGAAAATCCCTGGGCCTGATGTGCTCCGTGTAGAGTGAACAGAAGATAAACAGAAGTGGCTTCACCGCAGCTTTTAGAGAAGCCACCCTTGCTGTCCATCCTCCAGGGCACTGATGATTCCTTTTATATTTTGTGATTAAAGTTAATCTTTGCAATTTTATGTTTACCATCTACTCCCAATTCCTCAGTTACAGGAACAGTATAATCTCATTTTGGGATGCTTCTACCTTTTTTAAGGGATGGTGGGACACAGTAATTCCATGTTTGTCTCCATACATCAGTGGAAAAACTGTAAGCATCTATCTTATCGCATACAGAAGGCCCAGCTCTAGAGAAGAAGAAAAACAATTGGAATCTATAGATTTCCTATCTTTTTCAGGCCAGTTCCTACATTTATTTTGTTGAGATGTCTTGTCTGCTTTCTCCCAGGGACTGAATGAAGACTGAATATAGATATTCTCTTTTGGATGATTGACAGAATGTGTGGTTAGACAAGTCTTTTTAGAGTTAGACATAACCCCAGCATAAGGGATCTCAGAAAAAATACTGATTTTTTTTTTGTAGCACGAACCTCCCTCTCCCCTGAGTACCATCCTATTACAGTCATTGCTGACAGGATAAAGAACTATCAAAACAACAAGGTTCAAAATAAAACTTGGGAAGCTCTTATGAAACATGAAAGCTCTGTGCTTCAAAATTCTGGACTGAGGAGAGCACAACGTGCGCACAGTGAAAAGTTTGGAGGTAAATAAATAAAAGAAATCAAACCCCTGTGTTAAAACAAAGAAAGGCCTAAGAAATATTTACTATGCATCAGATCAACTGCAGTCTAATGATCACAGTGAACTCATTTCCAGTGGCATATATAAACCCCAATGTTAATCAGGAGAGGGATGGCAGGTTGGGAATGGCAACGCATGAGGATAGCTCTGGGTTATGTCACCTCGCCCAGGGGTGAAGGTGACAGACAGGGAACAGAAAAACCTTGAAAGCCAGGAGAAAAGTGAGGCGTATTTCATACCTGCTACCCCAGAATCTCTGCCAGGGCATCTTTTGGCAAGCTCAGAGGCAAGAAATGGAGAGAAAAGTAGTGCGTGGGACCCAAAGGGAGAAATTCCTTACATGCCAACTTTGTGCTTGACAACAAAGGGAAGAGGAGAAACACTTTGGATGGGCCCATCTCAGCCAGAGGCTTGTCACATGTAATGACTCTTTTCTAGGATGACTATTTAATTAGTTTCAAGGGATTGCAATTTCCACTTACCTATGCACCACTTGTTACAGGTAGAATTGAGCACCTCAGTGGGTAAATTCTTTGATTCCTCATCGATTTAACTGATCCAAACCCATTTTGTGCACAGGACAGAGATGATCCAGACTGCTGAAGCATCATTTTACACCATATCTAATCTAATCCACAGCAGAGCCTTGTTATCCAAATGGTTTGTCTTTCCCCAGAGCATAGAGGATCACTGTATCATACCTGCAGCTTGTGTATTTACCATTATATTATATATATCTGGGAACACCTTAATAATTTTTCTTTTTTCTGGTCCTTTATGTCATTACTGCATTGGTCTACTGTGCTCTTTTAACTGGAAAATGATAATTCTACTTATTCCTCAAAGACTGATGAATTACTGATGAGATCTGCATAATATATCCTTACATTTTCTAATGTTTACTAACTCAAATCAGAGTTTCGTTAAATATTTAAGATATAAGAACTTACTCAAGACTTTTTTTCTTTTTTTGAGTAATTGATTTGTCACAATTTCCCCTATTTAATTCTTCAATTACTTCTTCAAAAAAATAAAAAGTAAAGGAGATTTATTTCTACATAAAACCTAATTCATGCTACCAGTAGGTAGAGAAGGTAACAGGGAAGGGACTAATCACTCTCAAATCCCATTTTTGTTATTTGGATTATTAATGAATGATTTTATTTTCCAGAGTAGTATATCATACAAGTAGCTTGAAAGCTTTTCTAGTTTGAGAATTGTCTTGTGTTCTGTCAAACAAATATAAATAACATGAAATAATCCATATAGCACAAAATGTTTATAACCTAGTAACAGTAAGAGATTGTAATTCTGAAGTGTAATAAGACCATTGTTAAAGGAAAGGAAAGACAGGAAAACAGTTTTGCAGGTTTTTATAGAAATGTATTTTGCAATAAGCACTGCTCCAGGCAATGCTTTTTTCTGATATAAATCAATTTATTTTGGCAATCATCAGATACCATCACTGTGCCTACTCAAAATAGAGACAACAGTTATTTAGGTGTATGAATACAAACCCTCAGTGTCAAATTCAGCTCTTCTTCAGTTGTTCACTGTGGAAGTAAATTGGTCTGAATGCCTGAAATATCCCACTGGTCTGTATGAAGTCATGTATGGCTTTTGAAAATGGGAACCAGGACTTGAGTATTGTGTTCCATTTCATAGTATTTCATTTTGCACTGCTTCTCAGACTTCCAAAAAGACAAGAATACTGGAGGATTTAATCCACAGCTCCTTGGTCTGGGTGCTTATTAAATAGAATGCATTAAACAGTATAAAAATTGGTATCAGCAAAAAAACTCCTGTCTCCATTTTCAACTGTCCTGTCAAGAAACATCCTATTACTGCTGCACAAAAATCTAAACTCAGCTTCATTCCTGACTGCAGCACAGCTTCAGGAGATGCATGTACACTCACAGGGACTGTCCTGTATTCTGCCCCAGGAGCTCCTAATCTTGTGCTGAGCTGTGAGTCTGCCTGCAGACACAGGTGAGTTTTCTGAAACAGCAAGCAGCAAGGTTGCTTGTGGGGCTGGGGAATCACGCATATGATAGTTCTAGAGAAGTGTCTTAATCATGGAAATCAGTGTACGTACTTTTTTATTTTTTTAATAGGTTTTCATGTCATCATTAACTCAATTTCATCAAAATAGGATGCAGCTTTTCTATAAATTTGTGGCAGGGGAAGAGATTTTATTTAGCTGTCAGAAGCTGTGTGTCAGGATATCAGAGGGATATGAGAAAACATATTTAAAAACACCCTCATTGGATCCATTTTTAAGTTAATTCCACTCAGCAGATGCCCCTCCTAAACTACTTTCAAATGACTGCATTGCTTAAGTTCAATTTCTATAACTACTAAATAGCACTTTTTACAGCGACACGCATGAACTAAACTCCACATTGCCATCATCTGGAATAGCTTTCTACGGATTCACTCGTTGCATGGTCTTGAAAGGTTTCCATGAAGAGAGGCTGCTTGATTTCTGTGTGGAAACCTGACATTTAGAGTATGAGGCAAACGAGCTGTAAAGAGGATGGGTCAAGTAACATCAGCGGGTTTTAAGTGCCCTCCTGTTTATTGGAAGCATGACATTGATTAGAAGCACGAAGCAGTGATGCTAATTTATGATTTCTGCTTGTGCACTTGCACAAGACTGGTTTGGGAGTGGCAGTCTTCAAAGGTTTGCAAAGAGCCAGAGGAAGTGGCCAGTTAGAGCATTTACCTTTGTGTTGTTGAAAGCATTGCCAACACTCCCTTCCAACCTCTCCCCCTCACCTCTGTAAAAAGACACCATCTGTTCACTTCGGTGACAGCATTTCCAACCTGCTCTCCTGCAAGGTAAAGGGCTGCAGAGGAATTCCAGCAGCTCTGCTGCAGGAAAGGACTTGTGCCCGCATATAGTGAGATTTTTTTCTCTTTGCTTCCTCCCTTATACTTTGTGCAAATACGAAAAGTTCCTGTGCACTTGAAAGTAAAACAGCTTCCTGAGAAAACAAAACAGAAGGGTCCATTAATTTTTGGTACAAAATCTGTGTTTCTGTCTTCCTATTATAAAACATGTCTTGCTTGTTGGAATAAAAATATATATTGCATATGTAGCTGTCCACAATTGTCCACAATGTGGACAATTATGCTTTACTCATGATAAATAGGAAAATCAGATTTCATGGAAATGAAACTTGAACACAAAATCTGGCCAATACTTGGTGTGCTACTTATCAGCTGTGTTGTTTTATAAGGAAATACATGTGAGCAGTTTATAAGGAGGAAAGGGAAAAGTATAAGGGATTAACCACTTGTGATACATGGTAATAAACTAATGTTGGGTGTTACTAACTATTGTATGATACACTAGCAATAATTAAATTAGTTGCTTTGAATCATTTACCAGCTCTCTGTAATTTATAGCTCAAGCTTTATGAAACTTCTCAAGTTATAAAGAAAACAGACTGAAACTGTAAGCACAGGAGACTTCTCCACTGGTTGCTTTGTTACACTACATAATAATGAAAACATTCATAAGAGAATGCAGTAACAGGTTTGCCAAAATAAGATGAAGTTCTTCATTTCCTCTGCAGTCTTGAATTTTATATTTTCACATAACTCTCAAAGGCAGAAATTTCATTTGTAAGATGACTATTGGTTAATGAGTGCACATCCTTTATTCCCTTTTTTCTTTATAGTAGTGTCACTGGAATGTCTCTGAAAAACAACTGGAACTTGCAAAGTTCTGGATAATAAACATGCGCTGCTTGGGTGAGGCAGAAGGATGATCTATCTTTTAAATTGCAGTGTAAAATAAAGATGTGCAAGATTGGGTAAACATTGAAAGCATTTTGAATGCGGTAGCACACAGGTTTTGACACAATAATTTCGTTCATATCAAAGTATTGTTCAAAATGATGTTGTGAAAAATTAATTCAACCACTTACCATGGACCAGAAAAGACCAGGAAAAAACTTATGCTGAAATTTGTGCCTCATATATGCATTTCATTTTCATTTGCTTTTGCAAGAAGTTCTAAAGAGAAGTAGAAAAGGCACCTTTTGGAAAATGTTTCCTGTCATAAAAATCACTGCCTACTNCTATTAAATATAAGTACACACTGAAAGAGCAATTAAATACCTATAGTACTTTAAAAATATTTCCCCGTACTTTCAGAAATGAAGAAATATTGAAAAACTAACAGAACACAAAGCTGTAATACTGAAAGAAAATAAAGACAGATAGGTTTCCAGATTAATTCCATGAATTGTACTGGCATTCTGTCATGGTGAAAACTATGATGAAAACTCTGTAAAAGAGAAGGTGTTCTAAGTGGAGCAAAGCTGGAAATATTGCAAGTGCATGTAAACTGACTTTTTCAGCTACGAGTAAAATAAATAGTTCAAAATAATTTCTGTTCTTTTTTTCTCTAAAGTGTGCATAACAAATCATAATTTACAGGGGTCTAAGGAAATTTGGAGTGAACAAAATTAATGTTACAAATTGTGAGCTGAAATATCCACTTTGCTGCTGTAACTCTGGCCCTGACACAGGGAATAGATTTTGGCAAGTCATTTATGTTTCCTTGGGCTAGACATTTGTTTTTGATGCCAATGGAAATGACATTTGTTTATTCGATAGGAGTTGCCTAGTGAAGAGATCTGGACAATTTAAAAATGCTGTAACAAGGAATGGTTAAGATATTGAGCTGTGACTCTGGGAATGTAATTTTTAAACCTATCTTGGTGTCTTTAGGTGACTTTGGTCATTTCACCTCTTTGGTCTTTATTTTCTCCTACAATTTAGCTCCAAAACAGGGGGAGAAAGGGTTTTCCATCTTCAGAAGCTTTCCAGTCATTACTAAAACCAGAAGGGAAAGGAAGAAGCCAGGAAAATCTAGTGATGACTGCTGCACGCAGGCAGTACTTCAACATTTGTCATTTAGAATAATTTTCATATAAAATGGGGCTCTAGGAGTGCCCCTTGCTGGGGGTCAGTACAGCCTCCTGTTCTGGAACAAGGGGGAATTTCCTTCCTCCCTTTCTTCCCCTTCCCCTCTAGGCTGATGAATAAAAAATAACCAATATTAGCAAGGTTTTTTTCAGTCAAGCATTTAAACCAACGCAGGTCACATCAAGAGAGCACTCACATAATCTGCTGGATCTGCTGGGGTGGTGACCAAAAGGAAAGAAATGGGGCAAAGTTCCTCATTAACAGAGGGCTGCTGCTGCTTTGTCAGCAGACACTGGGGCAGGATGCACCAGCAGGACCTCAGCTAAATGGAGTTGGGACAAAAAGCCTGCACTGATCCTTAAAACTCTTCAGCAGCTCAATCTAGGGCACCTTCATTTTTCAGGGCAGCCTGATAGAAGCAGATTTAAGAGGGTAGAGCTATGAGGTCATTTTATGTTTCTCTACTGTCTGCTATTAAAAGCATCTGGCCTGTACTTGGCACAGAGATGAAATGAAATTAAATATATGCATTCAGAGCAGGATATGCCTCTTCCCTAATCAAGGTTAGGAAAGGATTAGCTCAGAAAGAGCATCTTCCAGTGGCTGGGTTGTCAAACACAGCACCTGCAGTAAATAGAGAGAAAATTCTCTCTTTTTCTGTCATTATAGGTCTCAATTTATCTCTTTCTCTTGCAGTTTTAGTGCCGCTTTTTCTTCGTGCTAAAGTATTTTATATCACTGAGACAAAATTTGCCACCTTTCTCCAGACAACTGCTCAAACTGGATGCTGTTCTCGCCTTACAAGCATTGTGAAAGTTATTAGATGGTTTATAATATCCAAATAACTTACACTCCCAACAGAGATGTATCCTTTAATACTTTAAATTCTTGTGTCAGGTTAAATGTGATAGGAATGCAAGGGTGAAAATTCATGTTTTTAGCAACTTTAAAAAATTGAAAGGACATTTTAGTCATTATCCTGATTTACAAATGGGCCAACAAAATAAATGTTTCGTAAGAAAAAGAATGGCAAAGTTGGTAATCTGAGGAAAGCTTTCTTGTTTTACATGTTCTACTGGATTATTTTTCTACGTCATTTTTTAAAACACAAATGAAATAAATGTTTCCTAAGAGCAAGAGCAGCAAAATCAGTAACCTGAGGAAAGATTTCTCTCTTGCTTTTCATGTTGCTTACTGGGTTATTTATCCCCATCACTTTTTTAAACACAGGCATCAATAAACAAGTTATAAGGCGCAGTAAGAATTTATGACCTGCAATTCAGCTGAGCTATTCTCAGACAATACCATTAGGTCTAAGTGGTGTGACTAAGCCTGATAGTGATCACTGTAACAGGATAATCTGAATATTTTTTTATTTTTTTTTTTTTAATGGAAGCATTCTGGGTGTTTTTCAAGCAAAAATCCCAGAAACTCAGCACCCTGCAGCAGCCACTAGACTCACTTGAGCAGAAGACCCAGCACAGTCTGAACAAGAGTTTCATGGGGAAAAAAAAGACAAGAAGCTAGCTCTTAGCCAAAACCAGAGACAAAACTGATCTCTTTATCTTTTCCTTTCTGTGGAAACAGCAAAATGCAGCTGTTCTGTCCATGCTCATAAAGAGCAGAACTATTGTACATGCAATGAAAAAAGGTGCTCTGGAATACTGAAGAAATCTCAAAATCTATGGGACTAAATAGTGCATTTCTTAAAGAAAATACAAGTATCTTTTTTCCCAGTAAAGTTCTTCACTGGAAGTTAAAACAGGCACTGAACAGAGCCATTGTCCTTTATATTACTGTGCTACAATTGCCATGCTAATAACCTTGCTCAACCACTATACATTAATTTATATATATTTATATTAGAAACATTACGTAGCAGTTAATTCTGTATTAAAATCACAGTTGTTTATGAACTTGCCTAGTTTTCCTTGCTGAAAATGGGTGGTCAGCAATTAGTTTCCTATTTACCACAGCCACTTTTTCAACTGTAGTTTCTCTCCAAAAAGTAATGCCAGGACAACAAACTGCAAGGTTTTTTGTTCTCCGGTATTAACCTGCTGCAATATTCATTATAGGAGAAGGAATGTTTTCTTACAGAAAATTAGATTGTTCTTTTCCTCGTTCATCCTGAACATTTTTTTCTGGTTGGTGGGATTTCTTTGCAAGGATCTAATACTCTACCTGTTGTCTGCTTGCTGCTGGGGCTACAGGAAACCTAAGAGATGAGGAAGAAACAGAAATTTGTGCTGAACACCTTTACTGTGCTACTTAACCTTGTCATAAATCCTTTAATAACCTCCACCTCCTCTGTTGTTATCATTCCCTTCTGAGCTTAGCTGGTTAAATCTCCCTCCTACTTTTAAACTTTTTGGTAACAGTAGCTTTTTTTCTTGCAAAGTCCATCCCAAGGCTGAACAGCAAGTAGCCAAGGGGCTGTGCCCCAAAATCCTGCTCATCTCCAGGAATGGATGCCCCTCTCTATTCCCATGGGTGGGGAAAGGCACATGGAATTCAGCGCAAGCATCATTTATTAACCTGAGGTTTGCAGCTTCAAAGGGAAAATAAAAGCCAGGCAAATCCCTTGGTGTGTCAGGATATTGTGGAGGAATCGTAGGAATCGTTCCAGGAATGCTGTGGGAATGTCTCATAGTTAAGACTGTTCTGTCTTCCAAAATCCTCACACGTTTGTGAGGATCTCTGCTGGGTTTTTTTAATAATAATAAAAAGATGTTTCCAGATCAACAAGCCGAGAATTGCTGTGAAAGCAAATAGAGGGATTCACATATTTAGCTGGGAAAAAAGTATCACCACGTATATATTCCATTTATTTTGAGCTTACTCATGGTCCTGTGTCCTGCAGGCCTCAGGGATGATGAGGCTAAAAGGCCAAAAGGGATTTCACTGCATAAAAGCTGCAGAATTTATGCAAGTGAGCTCCCTCAGCTTACATGTGACCTCTTTGGACTTTACCTTAGCTACAAAAGAAGCCACTAAATTAAGCTTGCAGAAGAACTCAGAAAGGTCCTAAATTGGTCTAGCAAAAAGCCAAAGTTGTGTGGTGAGTGCTGGCAAAGAAAATTAGCCCCTTTTTTGCAAACTTTGCTTCTCTGACTGTCATTTTCACTTTGAGTATTTTTCCCCTTTGAGGAATTCCTCCAGGATTTTTCCTCCTGCCTTGTCTCACCACAGTGACTCAGCTGGGAAAATAATGTAGGCTGCAGTTTAACCACTGTGCTTTTATCAAGAGGCTTTTCTGGAAAGAAAAGAAGATTTAAAGTGAAATTCCTTAGTTTAGCACAGATTAGGGCCTTCTGGTACGTCACATGTGCAGAGATGAATTATTAACCTTTGGGGAAAGGTAGAAGTGTGCTCACATTAAACTTCTCACAGTGTTTGAGGTTCTTTTCCCAAGTGCACATTGGGGAGCCATTGGAATGATAATAATGAGGAGCTAACTAATTCCTACCACTCCTTGTTTTATTGCAATAATCTCTGCAGAGTGAGTACAGCACAAACCATGCCCACCAACTATTATTATTATTATTATCATCATCATCATCATTATCATCATTATCATATTTATTGCTGTGTTAATGTTCATTTAACATTTTAATAAAAGCTTCAGCACCTCTCAGATGGTGTTTATGTACCTTGATCTCCACGTGGACTAAATTTAAACAGAGAAACGGAGTATCAAGCTGTTGTTTGGGGTGTTTTGTTTGTTTTTCTGTTTGTTTGTTTCATTTTGTGTTAAACAGACTAACTTCTTCTCATGCGGAAGATCAATCATTCCCAGGAATCTAAATTCTCCCAAAGTGGAAGTCTCTGGGCTGAAAATAATGAAGTTTCTGGGAGACACTGCACATGCAAAGGTATAATACTGATGTGGAAACTGCAGTGTGGGATCTATTTCTGAGGAAGGCTTTGTTAAGGAAAGATTTAACATTAATATTATAACATTTGTTTAATATTTGCACTGAATTTAATTTAAACAAAATAATTACTTTGACATCCAAGAAATGTATCAGCATAATTTAAAAACTAATAAATCCTTTGCTTCTCTATCTGTTACTCATTACATTTTCTAGAATTTAAATGAAATAATTGAGGTAGTATTTGCTGACCAGATTTTTGAACCAGTAAAGCAGAGGTTTCAAATGTGAGTAGGTTAAACTGTTTGAAGAGTTAAAACCAGCTTTTTCCAGCCATATCCTCTTGGCAGACAGACTTGCTTTGAAGGTAGATTTTTTTTTCCCCCATGTCTGTTCATTAAAGTAAACCAGTTCAGAGACTAATTTAAAGTAGAGAATTTTCTGAGGTATTGAGAAATTGGCAGAACTGTTTTCCTCAAAAGGTATGGCTCAAAATGAGGAGTGAGAATTAGCAGTCCCATAATCCAGGATAATTTGGACCCTGGAAAGGTAACTCATTAATTAAAAATAACGCTTTTAGAATAAGATGCTGGGTTTTTCCTGTTTTTTCTTCTTTTTTTTCCCCCAGCAATATCATACCTACAAAAAATGTTAGACCCTTGTTAAACTGTAAGCTTCTTTGCAAATTTAGATTTCTATTTTTAGGCCTTCCTGATTAAAGTTAAAGTCTCAGATGAAGTTTGATGCAAATCACAAGTGAAAAGGAATAATTTAGTAAATAAATGAAAGTTAGCATTTACTAATATATGGCTGAATAAATTGTATATTACTAATATATAAGTTATTGCATATTACTAATGTATAAGTAGTCTGGATAAATGACATAGGTTATCACATAATATAATGGGGCAGTCACCTATTTAAAAAAGAGAGACTATGTTTCTTTTTGTGTGTTTGCTGATCCTCTTTTGTATAGTTTCATCTTGTTTCAAGTCTGTTTAAGGTTAAAATTTGCATCCAAACCATTTCCATTTTTGACAGCAGTGTAAGCAGAACCAAATTGCATCTCGCTCGTCACTCAGGGGGGGAAAAAGAAAAAAAATAACAGGCTTGGGTACACTAAAGAGCATTTTTGAGGGATAAAAATGAAGGCAGCACAGATCCTCCAAGGTGACTCTGCCTCTGAAGAGGTGGCAAGCTGTTGTCTCCTCGGTGCCACGGCCGGGCTGCCTGCTGAGGGAGGCCTGGCGATGAGCAGGGCCTCTCTGACAGCAGCCTGCTCACCCCCTCGCTTGAAAAAGGAGCTGGGAGAAAGATTATCAAAGCACCATGCCTTTATGAAGCGTGGCATTTGAAGCACAGCCCCAAAGCCCCTTCCCTGGCGTCCTTTCAAGAGGAAAACAGATCTCAGGGGAACAAAGAGGGATGTCACAGTGTCTCGCCTGGCAGGTAATGGCGCACAGATGAAAAACCTTTCATGAGGTGAGTTCAGGAGGATAAAGCCAGAGATTTGCTGGGTTCTAAACATGGAGCTGTCAATGCCCCCATTACTCAGAGTTGTCAGGGAGGGTTTATATCCACTCTGGGGAAACTTCAGCCAGTGATTGAATCTGAAAATCCTTGAACAATTAAAGGCACCGAGTGCCCCACACTGACCCAGGCGCTCTGCAGGCACAGAAGGCTGTCTGTGTGCAGGTGCTGATCCAGCCCTGAAACACCCTGGCAGATTTGCAGGGTGTTTTTCTCTTCAGGACCGTGGCATGTGTCACTGCAAGCGCTGAGCTGCTGCCACACAGAGCACACAGACTCTCCTGTTCCACATCAGCAGCCTTGTTTGCCCCTTTGGCAGGAGAGTGGCACCGAGTGTCTGCTTTTTGAAAGAGGACTGTTCCATCATGACTTGCACAGATCTAAATTTGGCAGTAAACTGGGAAGGAGCAGGGTTTCAGTTAGTGGATTTCCTTTCAAAGACTGAGAGAAAATTGCCTTTTTTTTTTTCTTTTCCTCTTTCGGTATTGTGTCTAAAATAAACATTCATTAAAACTTACTCTGTCCAAAAATCCAGCTACAGTGGTTTAGCAGAATGCCCCAGGAATACTGCAGAAACAAAGCGCAAAGAAGTGGTGTCAGATCACCATGGCAGAATAAAAATTTAAAATAATTATGCCTTTTCAAAGCCCTCAGGTTATCAGTTGTTAAAAAAGAAAATGAAAAATCTGATGCCAGATGTAATGCTGACATTTTTTTTCTGTAGCAACCAGGATACTCAATAAGAGCATGATCCAATTCCTGGCACTGTCGTGCATAGTCAGAGTTCTAGTTTAAGTGCTTCATTTAAAACCACATTCAGGGTTAGAACCACTTTTTCCTCTTCCATAAAAATAATGATATAAGTTTCCTGACCCATGTTAAAGAAATTGCTGTTAATTATTTAGAATATATTTACCTTAGGAGGCCAATATAACATTAAAACATTATAACATTAAAATAAGAGAATTTAATACACAACAGGAGGAAACTTGCAAGTTTAAACCTGACTAGAAGTTGCTTCTCTGTTGTTACATATAAAAACCACGCTTTACACAGCAGTAAAAGGATCTGAGACTTTCCCTTTGTAGAATAGTCAAAGGCAAGGAGCCCCAAAGCCTTCATAAACATTGGTGGAGAATTCATGACTTAGTCATTACCTGGCCATAGTTTTGGGTCATGGAAAGCTTTAATCTTTCCAGTCTTCCACTCTTCTAACTTTGAATCCTACTTGGAATCCTTGAAAGCTTTGAGCGCTGTTTAAAATATGAGTATCAGTGTTTAATGATAACAATCCATCATCTGCTTGTCAGCTTCAGCTGGAATGCTGTTGAGGTCTCCCTGGTAATAATGGATTTTCAAACAAACATTTCAGGATGCAAGAGCAAAGTACCTGTGAGAAAGGGCAGCTAAACAACATTCAAGAGGAAAATACTTTGTGAAAGCGTGTAGAACTGTAACAAAAACCCAGCAGAGATGTTAATTCAGCAGCACCAGAGGACCAGCCCATTCTGAGAAGCAGAGGGGACTGACACTTCCCCATTTGATTGACAACTGCCTGGCTGGCAAAGCCCCATCAGGCTTTTCATCAGGAGGTGAGGAGCATATTAATGTTTAGCCTGGCAAATCATCATTCATAGTTGGCTTCTGGGTGCATTAGCAAGTTTAAAAAAGCTTTGCACTCCTCATTTGTGCACACACAGCCTGCAGAAACTGTTTTACTGTGTAAGCTGCTAAAATCATCGTGGCACAGAGAGGGGAGTTGGTTCCCTGCACACACACACACGATGCCACTGAAACCAGCTAGTAATTTCACACCCATCCTTAAATTCAGGTTGAATGAACACCAACAATGATCTTGGTCAGGTCTGCTGAAGGTTCAGTTTCACTGAGTTTGTGACCTTAGGAAAGGGTAGAAGAAAACCTGCTGAGTCGTGCAAAAAGCATGGTTTGAAATATATACTGATTGTTTAATAAATAAGGAGTCTACAAGATGGGTCTTGAGGCAAAGAAATTTATGGGTAGCTTAAATTCAAACCCCTCTGCAATTTTTTCATTGGTAAATTATACATCCTTCTTTACCCCAGCAATATTCCATTTTAACCTTGGATACATATTATATAAGAAGCTTTTTTTTCATGTTTGCTAATAATCTAAGCAGATACTCTGAAGAGAAGCCCTTGCTGCAGAGAAACAGACTGTACATAATTAATAAAGGCTATATTTAAGGCATGTGATCTCTGCAGTTCCAATGGCACAGGATGTGACCAAGCCCAAATATTCCAAAATACACGAGTAGCAAGGCTAGAGAACATGAGTGACAGGCTGACATTAACAGCATCCTGCAGTGATAACAACAGACAAACCAAGAACTTAAATCCTGGCTGCCTCAGAGCCTGGTCAGTCCTTTCTCTGTCAGCCATAAATTTCAGGGCAGTGCTCATATATCAGCTAAATCATTTGAATGGTCCTTCACTGTATCATTCCCCAGCTGTTGACTGGATGCATCCATCAATGAGGTGAGCAGCTTCTGCTGCAGTTGGAGTAAAACCTATTTTTCAGTTTGAAAAGAAAGACAGTGGCAAGGTTACCTAATGTAGTAACAATCCTTCTATTTAGCCTTTAATGCCAAAAAACCTTTATGTAAGTGATAGTCACCCATTAAGGACACAGAAACAACATTTAGGCTGCTTGTCATTGCAGGAAGTGTGAATATCAAAGTGTTGAGTAGTCCTGAACTGCTGAACCCTTTTTACTCTAGCTGCTTAGAAAAACTCAGGATCTGACCTCCTTGTTTTGCAAGAATTTATTTAAATCAACAGCAATGAACATATTTGTTCAAGTGTATTGCAATTTGCTGCAGCCAGCTTGTAACCAGAAGTACGAATGAACAACTTCAGACTTGTGTCTGTAATCCTGGGAAGTGTATGGACTGGAAAATAAAACCTTAGGCTTGAACTTCCTGAACAGACCTGCAAATACCATCATATAACTGAATTGCCTCCTGGTTTCTATGCATCATTTTTGCTTCTCCCATTTTTTTAAAAGCTCCTTTAAATAATTAGCCAACACCAAAATTGCACAGAAAGAAAACTGCAGCTATCTCCATCTGCATGTGGATTAGCAGGTAGAAAACAAATCCATTTTCCATACAGGAGCCATAAATCCTAGGACCTGATGGAATTGGACTAATTAACAAAGAATTAAAAGTAGGTAATTTTGGCATTCCTACTTCATTGATAATTTTAGGGTAAGCAGTTTAGGAACGCACCAGATGAGAGAGAGATGAAAGTCATTTACATCAACTAGCTTGGCTAGAGCTGAGGCCAAATGGCATTTAATGACATATATTTTCATTCTGAAATAATACTGGTTTGATGTGGGGAAGGGAAAAAAAAACACCTTTGGTAAAACCTTAAATTTATAGTATTTTTAAGAAGAAAACAAAAATCTTAATCTCTGATCAGCTGTTTGCAAACCAAATGAAATTTGTCAAGGAACTTATGTATTGAAACAGTGCCTTTGTCTACAAATACATAAAAAATATTTTGTGTGTTCTGTAGTTGCAAAAAGACTAAATTTCTCCTAAGTCTTGATAAGATCAAAAGCATAATTTTCAAACCTGTGAATGTATCTGGTATCCATTAATAGCCCAAATATTTCTTTTCCAGTTTCACACTGATGAGAATTTTTTGAAATTATGGAAGCAAAAGTTTCTGTTGTGTTTAAATAAGCCCTTGGGCAACTGATTGTGCTCTTGAAGTTATCTCATTCTCCAAGAAAATTCATCAGCTTTGGACAGTATTATCATTTAACATCTTCTGCAACATGTATTCATCCAAAACCAACAGTTTTGCCCCACACTCTCCATTATTTGCACACTGATTGACAATTTGCTGACAATCTGCTGTCCCTATCTGAATCTTGTTAAATTGGAACTTTTTTCGTCAGTGAGTAATGGTTTTACTTTCCCAAGTCCAGGACAAAACAGATAATATGCCAAGAAGTTATTCTTAAAACCCACAAGAGTCATTCTGAAGGTTAAACAGACCACTCCACATAATGGGTGGCTTTTCTTTTTACATCACATTCACTTTACTAAGCATCAAAACCTTTATATCAATTAACATGCTCCACTTCCTATTAGAAGCCATTCTATCAAACTAAAATTGTCCTTGGCAATTTTCCTGTTTAATTTAACAGCTCCTGCTCTGAAATCTGTCTCCTTAATTCCATGTATCACTTGCAGAGCCTGCAGCCCACCCCACCCTGCGCAGCCCTGTCAAGATGCTGATAGGTGAACCAGGTTCCGAAGAGTAAAAATAAATACTGCCTACATTTCAGCTGGAGATCTCCAAGCAGACTTGCTGCCCTTTGTTCTGCACATTTACAAAATTGGTTCTGGCATTTCCCCATCATTTCCCCAGCTCAGAGGAGAGAGCCAAGCCTTGCACTGCCTGCCCAGTGTGAACAACAGGACCTGACACAAGAGTGTGACTGCACTGTAGAGAGGGAAGCAAATTATTAAAAACTCATTCCAAAACCCACCAGCACCATGGGCAAAAAAGGATTTTCTTTCTTCCTGAGGGACTCTATCAGAAATATGGTGAATCTGAAGACTGATGAACTTTCTTAATACGCTTCTACTCATTCTCTTTCATGATCCCATTTCCTCCAAGTTTTTAGAAAAGTTGACCATGGGAAAAAAGACTAATTCAAAACAACTTTTGTCATGAATTAGATCTCTGAATTGAGCTGGGCTTAAATGGTAAACTGATTTTCAGCTAACTGCTTTTCATGCCGTTCATTCTTTCGAATGCATGGCTGCAAATCCACTTGCTCACACTGCTGTTTCCTAGGCTGGAGTGACTATTAAGTTTTGTAATTAGTGGAATGTAATTATTTCCCGTAATGGGCTGTAAATTCACATTATGCAATAAATCATTCTTATGTACACTTAAGGATCCATTACTCTTCTTAGCAACTGAATAGCATATTTACTAAGCACAGAAATGTTCAGCTGGAGTGCTTTGTAGGTTATTGGGAAAGCATTAGTTGTTCCCAAATGAACCCTCTTTGGTGAGGGAAAGTGGTTAGCAGCAGGAAAACTGTGGTTCTGCCACTGAGGTTAGAAATAAGCCCTGCAAACGTGATTCAGCAGGGCACTAAAAAAAAGTATTTGCATATCAGTTCCAGTGGGATCATTTATTGTCCTCATTAAGGCGATTAAGTGCTTTCTTAAACCGTCTTCTGAAATAATAGTGAGGGAGAGAGAACTGCTGTTATGACTAAAGATTTGTCAGCCAGGATGGGAGTGAGAGAGCAGCGGAGTCCATGGAACTGCTAAACCCAAGCCACAGCAACCCGAAGCCTTGCATGTGTCTTACCAGTTTTGTACCTTGGGAGGGTAAAAATAAAGCTTGAAAAGGCTGGTGGGTATTCTCAGTAGAGACCAGGAGTAAAGTTTATTATAATACTGTACTGAGATGAAGACTCTGCACTAACATGGCTTTTAAATTGGATCTTCCTTGGAGATGTGCTATTTGTCACCTCTTGGTCAATGAGAGGAAGCAGAAGCTCAGAACATCTTCGAGCACTGCCATCAAGAACTGAGAGTGCAGGAAAAGGGAATTTGTTCAAGAGAGAAAAAACAAAGATTCAGTACAAAGTTTGCAATATGTGTTGTCGCACTGTTGGCAGAATTCAAATTCTTTCATATACTAACCTAATATTCATATACCATGCATGTACATGTGCCTCCACCATCCTAATATGATTCATGAGGGATAAATCAGTCCAAAGAAACTTGACTCCTCATCAAAATTGTTTTATGTATAAAAAGGCAAGCATCACCCTTCACAAGAGAGAGGATTTCAGTATAAAAAGCCTTTCTTGCATTTTTTCTGCATTACTACTTTTGTTGTAGACTTTCCTCTCTCCAAAACTGATCTTATCCCACCTATCTCCTCTTCTGATTCACCATCACCGTCATTCACCAGTAATGAAAATAAAACTTTAAGAAGGGTCAGAATCTCTTTTCCTTGTTGTTGTCACCATTAAACCCTCCATTACTGTGGCCCTGTTGCAGCAGGACTGGCACAGGCAGGAAGCCTTCCTATCCCATTTACAAGACATACATAGGATACGTGTTAATTACAGAAAGGATAAAGCTAAAACAGGAAAAAAGAAATCCCATCAGCACCTGAACCATTCACAGTCAGTGTTGTCCAGATGTCTAAAATGTGCAGGCTGCAAGGACATCCTAATGTCCTTCAAACCCAATACAGGGTGTTAATGATTGATTTAACAGGAAAAAAAAAGAAAAAGAAAAAAAAAAAGGAAAAAAAAAGGAGGCTAATCCAAGAGATAGCAGCAATGAACTACATGCCAATAAATGGAATCTGAGAATGAGCTTAATAGATTTGCTGCAGAAGCTACTGCAGTGTAAACCTTGAAGGCATCAGTTTGTGGCCAGCAAAGATCAGCTCTCTGCTTGTCCCAGTCTGATCCTTTGCATGTGATTAACAAAGGTGAAGGGAAGCAGCTCCAGGGGACTGTCACAGTCATAGATGGATGGTTTTAGACACTCTTTGCTTCTGCTGTGACTAAGCCTCAGATCTTACTGCTGTCCATGAATTTAGTGTGTCCCCACTGGGCACTGCCAGCTCCCATCAGCTTTGTTTCCGTACCTTGCGGAAATTCCTGTCCAAACACACAAACAGATTTTTGCTCCCCAGAGGCTCCCCTGGTGCAGCTGAATAACTCAACACAATTATTCCAGCTAAAGAAAGGGCAAACACTGCTGGGCTTAGGGCAGACTCTAAAATTAAACAGTCAGAATGCTCTCCTGACTCGGGGTACACAGCACCTAAAGCTTGTCAGGCTGCAGAAAAGGCTGCCTGGAAGTTCTGAACACTTTCATAGGAATTAGTCAGTGAAAGGCCACTTTTTGGGGATTTTCAGATGTTCTTCAGTAGTGGTGGGACAACAATGAGTGGTTACTGAGCACAGGACCAGAGAGCTTCATGCTTTTCAAGAACAGACCCTGGCATCAATCTGATGATGAGCAAGCAGTGCATATTAAAGGTCGTGCACAGCGCTGTCCTGGCTGTTCGAGAGTGGTCTCCTCATGGTTTTAAAGACAAGCTGCTGTGAGGAACTGTCTGTCACTGCCCTGAGTCTGGTTTTAGCTCTGCTGCCTCTTCCCACCAAGGCTGTAGCCATTTAAAAGCTCCCCTTCAGCCCTGTTGGGACACAAGAATTGACCAAGAAGCACTTTCAACCTTCGCAATATCTTTTTGACCAGTAGCAGGACCCTCTGCTTGTTGTTTTCATACACAGAAGGAAGAATCTGGAACAGAGCCAGGGAGCTGCAAAAAAATACCTTTTTAATTTTTTTCTCTGTATTTCCTGGCCTTCAAAGGGGGCAAAGAAGTAATTAAATACAGCAAAAAGAAAATTGCTTTTCAGAAGCTGAATGTGTCATTTTTTCAACTAAATATGAAAATGATTTTATGTATCACTTCTTCTGTCTATTTTTAACTCTGTAAAATACCATTCAAATATCAGGTACTTCTGAGATTCTTATGTTCAGTAAAAGGGTCAAAAGAAGCTGTTATGGTGACAAACTTTTTCCTTAATTGCTTATCTGCTTACAAGGCAAACTTTTATCAAGGACTTCTGTTTCTATGAAATGTTTTGCAGCAGAGTAAAAGGTTTTACAATATTGATAATTATATCTAATTTCATCTAATTTTTATATCTAATTTAATCTAATTTTTAGATTAATGAATTGCTTCCCTGTTCAGAGCCCATTCAGAAAGATTTGTTTCCCGGGTTATGGAATTGCCCATATACCAGATACTAACATGAAAATTAACACTGTCCTACATAAAACCAGGAGAGTATCCCTATAAAAAATAAAATTAAAAAAACCCTGTTCTAATTTCAATATCTTTCTGTTACATATACTTTTTTATCCCACAAAAGCTTTCAAAGATATTATGAGTAATTTTCATTCTTTTAATCTTTTTTCTTTTTGCATTCTGTCCTGGAAAGTGTCTCACTTTGGACTTCCCTTCATATCTTTCTCTCCCTGCTTTTGCTTTTCATTGCCCATCTATTTCTTGGCAATCCTCTACTCTCCAGGGTATATCTAATGATTATTTAGGTCCACAAGCCAAACTGTAAAACAGCTTCTGAAGGCAACACCTGGGCAAACATCTTTTGTGGGACAAGCTAAGGGCATATCAATGAGCTTTTTAAAAATGCATTCATATTTCTTTAATGATAAAATCTACACTGCCCCAAAACCATTTCTGCAAAACCTGCTAAATTAAATGTATTGAAGGTAATATGAACCTCTGGGCTGCTCTGTCTTACAGTTCAAATCTCATATGTGGCTATGACTTAACTTCATCTCTTACTATTAGACAATTAGACTATTAGACAGAAAACTCATCCAAATAAGTAATTAAAAAGTAAATCATGGCAAAAGTTTACTCAGGACTAGTGGAGACAGAGTGGGTGTCAGAGTGGGTTCAATGGAACACACCCTTGAAAGAAATTCAGTTTAGAAAGAGAACTTCCTCTGCAGCCCATCACAAGGATATAAAGAGGATTTTACATCACAGCCTAGAGACTCAGATTTCTTTTTAATGCAATTAATTACCAATCACCTCCTTTTGACTACATTTATGTTCCCATATAATATGCAGGGCTATGCCAAACAGGTAGCTTTGTATTAATTGTTTTTTAGCAATTGATTTTCCCAGTTATCACAGATTATGACAGAGTATTCCAAACTGGAAGGGACCCAAAATGTTCATCAAGTCCAACTCCTAAGTGCACGGCAGGAAAAGGCCTTAGGGTGGCCAAATTTTCAGCTCTTCAAGGAGTCCAATTTTAAATATTAAAAATATTAAAAGGAAACCAACAGTCAGTTGTTAGTCAGTCTAAGTTGTACATTTCACAAAGAATGAAAAGGGGGAAGCACGGAGTAGAAAACTGTGTAGCAAAAGATGACAAATTAGTGCAGCTCTGTCTCAAATTCACATTTAGTACAAGATAAAATGAGCAGGTTCAAAGGCAAACCATAAATCAAGCTTATGAAAGGAGAGTGAGGAATTCACACACAAATGAAATCTCTTGACAGCAAAGTCAGAGTGGATCACTCCGCAAGCTCAAAATAAATAAGAATAAATCAGAAACAAACAAAAATTGCTGTTATGTTGGGACACAAGAGAAAACAGTGAGAGGGAATACAGCCTCTAACTTGATACAGAAGCAATCCTGTCTGAAATGAAAACAAGAGGAATATTTACAAAAGTGTGACAGGACATATTTAGAAATCTCACAAAGCTCCTAATGCCGGCCAATGATTTTAACCATTAATATTTGGTAAGACTGTGGCTAATGCTCTCACATGTTTTAAGGTGTCCTTAATTAGCCAAATACAGATTAAGGTAGTGACTCTTCTCTATAATAGATCTTCAAAACATATTAATGAAAGCAGAGCAGAAGGAACATGGTCCTGACTTTCCCTTGGAATGGGGAAAAACTCTGTTGGAAAATTCAAGTATAATACTGGTTTAAGCCATTAGAGGTTGAAAGAATTTTGATAAAATATATGATGGACTTTGCCTTATTCAAAAGTGTTCACATAGTGCTCCAGTCTGCCCTCCTTGGGGTTTCAGATAAAGAGTTGCTGGGAATGCAGACACTGTGTTCATTGGGATATTCTGCAAGTCTGTCTTGAATTTAATCCCACAAAAGTCTAGGGAGAGACCCTCACAGATCTCATTCACAGAACAGGTAGCACCTTTAAATAAACCAAATGCATATCTTGCCTAAATTTTTGTTCTGGAGCTGTTCATCAAAGTGGAGAAAGAAAGGTAAAGCTCCTTTCCTACTAAAGAAAGCTGCAAAGGTTTTATTAATTAAGTATAAACATTGGGGGAAATATTTCTGATTCCTACAGCAAATAGGAATGTGACTTCTGTTCCACTATTTCTACCTGATTTATGTATTTCTAGTTCCAGGGAGGTGAAATATTAGCAGAAGGGACCATTTACAGGAAGGATTTCCACACTTATTTCAACAGAGGATTCTGGCCCCTTGGAGTCTATTAGCACATTGATGAAAAGTGTGGACTTTCAGCATTTAATTATTGTAGATCAGAATAAAATGGTAGGTTTCCTCCTTGGATATGTTTTCTTTAAGTTTGTGGGACAACATTTCAGTTGCTATCAAAAGGTAACAAGAATGAGGTGGTGAAACCAAGATTGCCTGAGAGAAACACAGCAACTCAGAGAGAAAATATTAGAGTTTAATAGGTAAAACAGCTCAAAAAACCAGAGACAGGCTGATCTAGGTACAGTTGTTAAAATGCTTTTCTTCAGATTCTCATTAACTGACTAGTTTAAACCAACTGTGGGAAGTTCTGCATGAAACTGGAGAAAAAAATTACTGTCAGACCAAAAATATCTTATACCTGTTTTCACAGAGAAATGGAATTCTATAACTTGTAATGTAAATGTATCTATCTAAAATCACAATTCTTTTGATGAGTAAATAAAAAAAAACCACCTCCAGAAAACAACATTAATGAATGTCAAGTGACTTTCAGTATTAGTTTATCACTGCCATGTAAATAAATATGAAGGAAAGCATTTCTGGTGGGACAGATACATGCATGCCCTTAATCTTCAGTATAAATTGGACGAGTCTGTCAAAGGAGAAAGAAAAGTGTAAACACTTTGTGCTGTTTTAACCTCTTTTTAATAATAATTGAGCCTGTGCCTGAAGATCAAAACAGAATTTGATGGGTTCTGGGTTTTGTTTGCCTTTATGAAATGCAGGCATCCTGAAGAAAGAGAGAGACTGGACTAAAACTATAACACAAAATTACCTTTTTGATCTGTTATGCTGCAGGAGGTTTTCAAGAATGGGGAGAAAAGCAGATATAGATGTCAAAGGTTCAGAGTGAGCTATCTCAAGCAGTCACTGACTTTCAGATCCAGGCCACCATCCTCTTGATATTCCCACCTCCCTGTGTTGGTTTGGCTATGAGCCCTTCACAGCTTTACTCATTGCTTCCCCTGTGCTCCTTGATTTTATTCTGGTGTTTGGTGCTTCAAACACAGAAGAGGGCCTCGGTATAAAACCTCTCTTAGGACTGGAGCACCTTCACAGAGGGATGTGAAGGAGCACTTGGAGAGAAGAGAATTTTTCCAGTATGGATTTTCCATGAAGAGAAGAGGCAAAATTCTTGAGTAATAAACCCAGATAAATGATATAGCCTTTCTGAAGTGATTTTGAGCAAGAGGAAATCATAGGTTTTTACAGAGATAGAGAAAAATGTAATGTATCACCAGAGAGCAACTGGTGACGAGCCACTGATTTCAATAGAATAAAAATGATCAATTGAGGATGAGGCTGAAACCCTCCCAAAGTCCTGAAAATGAGCTGAGACAGTGAACCTTGGCAGAGGCTGTCCATCCAAATTAACACAAGGATGTTTAATTGTTGAACTCCGCCCAGACATCCACTCTCACATCACTGATCCCCTCACCACACAGAGCAAACCCAGCCCCTCACAAACAGCTGCTGGTGTGAAAGCTGTTCTTTGCACAGTGCAGGAGGCACATTTCTCTCAGACGTGTCAGATGCTGCAGCTCCATTAAGTTTTCTGGTGGGCTCAGCAGCTGCAGAGAGGGACAGGTTTTCAGGAGCGTGTCATTCCCATTCAGAGGATAAAATAAGTGACTTGACACTCAAATCGAGCTTTTGCTTGTGCTAAAAGATTTGCAAGCCTTGCAACACTAGTGGATTTATAAAAATTTGCAATTATGCCTACAGGAATATTTTTTTCCCCAAGTTTTGCAGCATGTGGGAATAGGATTCTGTTTAGCTCTACATGGTCCAAATGAAGACATCTGTGTTGGAATATTTCATCCTTATTTTGCTGTATAGAAAATATAAATACCCCTTTTCTCAGTGGGGAGAAATCAGTGCTTATAAGACATGATTCATCTCATCTTGAAGCAGAAAATGATCAGGAAAATCACATTCTAAAACTGTTTGTTTCTGCACATTCATTGTAGAGGAAGTCTACAGGAAAAAGATCATGATATTATGTATATTTATAGATAAATAGATATATAGATATAGATATAGATATAGATATAGATATAGATATAGATATAGATATAGATAGATAGATAGATACAGATATATATGTGTGTATATATATATAACTCATACACTGTGCTGAACTCATCTTCAGTGGTTCAATAAAGTCATTTAAAAAGTGATTTAATGATTTCTTCCCTCTATTTACACACCTCATTTTAAAGTGATTCTGTTGCATTTAAAGGCATAAATAAGACATTAATCTAGAAAGCATTTTTCTCTAAATTTCAGCACTTAGAACATGGGCTTTGGGTTAGGGCTTTTTATCTTGTTGAAGAAAACAAAACCATAATTGTAGCTGTCTCGTACATTCAATGACAATATAATTACGTTTTCTGAAAAATGTTTTCCATTCTTTTTGTGCCTAAATTGGGGAACATTGTTAGAATGAACCTAAACACACAAGTTCACACACAGCATTTAGAAAACTGCAAGCCAGAGTTAAAATTAAAAAGGAACACCATCAAACAGAGCAAAGTGTGTTCTCAGACACAGATATAACAGTTATCCAATAAGAGGACATAAATAAGGAGCGGGATTTGGGGAAAAGAGTGATTTCTGTAGTGGTCCTACAGGACAAACTGCAGCAAAGAGAAAACTTCAATCCGTCAAGGAGGAGATAGTTACAGCCTGTCATCAGCTGCAAAGGAAAAAAGACCTTTAAAACTGCAGAGGAGACTAAATCTGATTTTATTTAAAGCCTGTTCACAGTGGGTAAAAGATTAAGGTGCAGGTACTGGACTCACAGCCCCTTATGCTTGGCCATATTCTAATGACTAGGGTTGATAAAAAAAAAAACCCTGTGGACAGAAGTGTGTTTGTCTCGGGGGTGTATTGTTATTTTTTGCTCAGTTTGTGTCTGCCAGTCGCTGAAACATTGCACAGCCAGTGAAATACTGTGCCATCAGATATATCTCATGTATTTAGAGGTGTGTATGGTACAAAAAAATGCCAGTGGTTGGAGCACAGTGATGTTTTCAGAGGTGCCCTTGGTATCCATGCTGGCGTCCCTCTTAAACTCACTTTTCTCTGTGTTTTGTTCACACTTTGCTTTTTCTGTACTCTTGAGAACAAACTAAATACCAGCAAGTGTTTTAGGCAGGTGAGTGGGTATCAGCTCTTACAATACCTGATTTGTAAAACATTAAACCAGAGCTGCTTTTTTACCCATATCTGGCTCAGATGAAGGAGATAGATCCCATCCCTGGTGGTTTTCAATGCCCATGATTGGCCTCATCTGCCTTTCCCCACACAAATCAGCTCTGAAAGGTGAGAGGCACATGGAGACAACACTCAGAGCAGCAATACACCCTTGGGGAAAAGCTGAGATTGATTTTTTTCATCTGGACCAGGGGTTTAGCATTTACACTGTTTTGCTTGTATTGCAACCCTATCCATGCACAGGATGTTTACGGTGATTACAGTGGACATTTCTCATCTCTGTTTGCAGAACATGCTGATGGCTGTTTATTTTTCTTGAGACTCAGCTGTTATTCCTCCTATGGAATGACAATGATGCTATTTTAAGTAAAAGCTGATCCTTGTAGTCAAAAGGCTCATTTCACTGAGGCCCACAATACATGCCTGCTCTCAGCACACTTGCTCACTTGAGGCTTTTAGAAAGACAGATCATTTCTTGCAAAGGATTTGGGGCAAGGTCGATGGGAAAATTCTGCCAGCAAGACAAATCCTTGCTCTGTCATCCACTCCATTCCTGACCAGCACCTCTCCCCAAAGCTGAAAGCCTGATAAACTCTGAATTTTAGGGTACCATAGCTAGCAACCATTTTACCTCTAACACCTCAGCACACCCCCAGTATTCTCCAAATATTTGTACTTCCCCTTCCAGAGGACACATTTAAAGACATGAATATGTTTTACAGCTGCATAAACAAAATGCTGCTACTGAAGTCTGGGGCAGCTGGATCTATTCTTTTGCTTTCTAGGATAGGGAACCATATTTAATCTTTTCAGCTGAACATACCAGCAGGTACCACAGGGGTAAAGACATCAATTTCAGCCCTCCTTATTGAACCTTCAAGGAAAACTTGTACTCTACCTACCAAGCAGGAGGCCAGGCTGTGTGTAAGCACTGAAGGCACTGATCTCAGCCTGATAACCCTTTTCAATCCATTGCTGGCTGCAAATAGGATTCTGCCACAGGTACAGCAGAGCTGTGAAGCACAGAGGATCTGCCCCGCTGTGCTTTTGTGGGACTTCATTTTCAGAGAGAGAAAACCAATCGATCACACGAGGCAGCGGAGTGTAGCTCCCAGTCTCTCCCACAGAACTGCCTCAGACTCTGAGGCACTACAAGAAAGCTCCCCTTCTTTTTCATGTGGATGAAGGGATGCAAAAGTATTGTGTGTGTGTGTGTGCTCCTGACCACAGACACAACCCTCAGTGCACCAGAACCCTTTTGGGCAGAAGGGAAAAGGGCTGCACCTTTAGAAGGAGATGCTGTCTGAGCTCAGAAGCCACTGGCAGTGACATATCCACAGAAGAGAGGGTACATCTGTATGATGTGTTTAACAAGGTGTATGTTTTCCCACAGCTCCTGAGCACAGCCCACGATTCCACCAGAGCAATCACTCTGCTGAACATCCTTCTACCTCCCAAGTCATGCTTAAATCAATGGCTTTTTGTGGAAATGCAGCAGAATGATGTATGGCCGAGGATAATAATATCTGGGGAAAAAGATATGAACCAGTAAACTGTTTCATCTTCTGTCACTGAAAGAGTGGCCTTGATTGAAAGCATTTTTTTTTTCTTATAATAATTTAAACAACACATATTCAGCTGCAGCCTCCTAGACTGTGGTGTTTTGACTCTGACTAGACACCAGGTGCCCACAAAAGCTGCTCTATCACTCCCATCCTCAGCTGGACAGGTGAGAGAAGATATAATAAAAGGCTCATTTGTTCAGATAAGGGCAGGGAGAAATCGCTTACCAGTTTCTGTCACTGGCAAAACTCAGCTTGGGGAAAATTTTAATTTATTAAAAATCACATCAGAATAGGTTAATGAGAAATAAAACTCTTCAAATCATTAATGAAACTTTTCCCTGGGCTGTGAAAATGCACAGCTGTTTTGTTTTTCTTTTCTGAGTTATGGTAGAGATGGTGGGTCTTGACCTACTGCTGAATTTTGAAGCACCAGTTTTTTCGGAAATTGTCTCCTCCCATGAAATGCTAAACTTCCTCTTTTTAGCACTAGAATAAAGCCCCAGTTTTCTCTGGTGATAGCTTGTCAGCAGTTTCAGACTATTTCATTTACATGTCTACTCACAGAGATACGGAGGCAATTTTTGTTGTACAGTTCAACCTTTTCTGTCCCCAGTGGACAACTGGATTCTCGTTGGTGCTAGTGAGGTGGACGAGGCATTTAGAGAACTCAAGTCAGGTTGGGAAAATGCCTGGCTTGAGCCACAATAAAGCAAGAAAATGGGCATGAAATTTCTATTTTCCTTTTGTGAATTTCCTTTTCACCTCTGTGAGTGCTGGAGGTGAGCTGAGAAGCTTTCAGCTTCTGAGTGCTACTGAAGTTGTTCCACATCTTTGTAGAAATCAACTCATTTCAAAAATTGTTGCACCAAAACCACATGGACCTTCTTAAAAATTTGGTGATACCTCATAAATATACAAGCTTTAATATTTTTTGGAGCAGGTTGCTTTGTTTCATCTTCTCTTTGTGTATGTAAAAAAAGACAATATTCACATAAGAGCAATGGTAGATTTTCTCATGTTTAACAAATTCAGAGCTCATCATTATCTTCTCCCTTCTTCCTTGCCACCCCTATCTGATATTTCTGGTTTTTATCAAAGCTTTGAGATCTCTAATCCTTTGTCAAATTTGGCTTAAAATCATTTGAAAGGTCAAAAGTTTATTGGAGCAGGAGACAAACAATGTGATCACATAAATCTTACCTTCAAGAATAGAAGGAAAATAATGAGATTTAAAAATAAAAAGAAAATTTGTATCTCTTCTTAAGTGAACTGTTGTTGTGGGGGAAAAAAAAAACAAACCTCTTTAATCTATTCATTCTATATTGTTTTTCATTACTGGTGACAGTTCTGCTAATCTTTGATTTTCAAAGGTTTTTTTAAGCACTTGAATTATTGTAAGAAATAATTATAAGAAATTACAAAATTCACTTAATTAATATCTTGTCCATTCTATTGTGAAATCCTTTTTTGAAGGATTTTGAAAGGGAGTGTGTTTGTTTGCTGGGTTTTTTCTCCTTTTTTTTCCAACTGAACTATTTTCATCTATCCTTCCTTTCCTCACTGCCTGGGATGAATCCAGCAACATTCATTCAGTGCCAGTATTCTAAATCAACTTTTCTTATCTGACACGATTTTTTTCTTTTCTTTTCTTTTCTTTTTTTTTTTTTTAATTTCTTGACATAGATTATTTCCTCATTTATATATTTATTTATGGCTGACCTATACCAGCATTCATCTGAACACGCTGATCAACGAAAGCTTCTCTTTGTAATTAGGCTTTTTTTTTTAATTAAAACAAATTAAGAGGAGTTATTTACATGAAATCAGCTTTGCCACTAAGAAACCTTTATTGGTATTTACATGATTGCCTGCTGCACATTTGCTTTGGTAATTATACACATGTTAGCTCTTAATGGAATGAAAAGGGCACAGGGACCCAATGTTTTTCATCTACTGTCATTTATATCCCAAAGTTGACAAATTGGGGCTCAGCTAAAGACAGTTTTTCAGTGGAATAGTGAGCACTGCTTTTGTTCATCTAATCTTGAAGCTATACTTGTACTCCTATCCATTTTCAAGAGAAGAATGGGGGAAAAAATGGAGGCCGGGGGTGGGGAAAGGAAGGGCTAACAAATAATAAATGGAAACAAAAATATTATAGAAACTCAATAGTAACTGAACATCCTTTGCAAAGAGAATGCAGCCATAGCATGACAAACAAAAAGAGAAAAGGACACCTGCAGTTCAGCACAAATCTTTTTGAAGTGAGTGAAGTTCTCTGACAGAACAATAGATTCTGCCACAGAATAAAGGTGTCTTTTGAGGAATCAGCTGTACTCATAGGCCAGCTTGAAACTTCTTTTTTTTTTTTTTTTTCTTTTTTTCCTCAGTAAAATCACTTTAAAAGGGGCCTGCACAGCAAAACTAGAATCTCTGAAAAGGAATGATTGCTGGGTTTAGGTGTTGAAGGAATGTAGGAAAGTAATTAGGGAGGAAACAATGTCAGCTTGTTATACTTCAGCTGAGAGGAGAATGTGGTGCTTATGCCCAACTACTGCATTATTTGTATCCACTCTGCCATCCTAAATACCTCTCCTTGGCTACCCTGAGGGGAGCGAATTTAGCATTTCCTCCCTCTCTATAGAAATACATTAATCCATGTATGAAGAGTCACTCGAGCAGCAGGACAGCACTTTATTTGCATGGGAGGCACATAGCCAATGCCTGGAGGCACCTTCATCAATGTTAAAAAATAGACTGACTCCACAAAACAAACTGCATTTGACATTAAATAGCTCTACATATTCAATACAATACAATACTACATATGTGTACATTAAATACAATACGAATAGTTCTGCAACGTTAAAAAAAAAATAGAAAACCCCCAGATCCAAGAAACAAAAATACACACCCCCACCCAAATGTCATGGAGGTTTGAAACAGGATTTAGCCATTGTCATTATTGCATTTCAGTGATGCAAATGATGACAGAGCCCCAGAAAGCCCACTTGGGAATTCAAGACATTTTTAAAGCAACCAGGAGCCCTGGTGGACTTGGGTGGGCCTGGTTGCCAGTATTCACGATGAAGAAATAGGCCTCTCTTTGGAAATTAAGAAAAGAAACATGGACTGCTTGGCTGGGAGGGACCTTAAAGCTCATCCAGCGCCACCCCTGCCATGTGCAGGGACACCTTCCCCTGTCCCAGGTTTCTCCAAGCCCCATCCAGCCTGGCCTTGGACACTTCCAGGGATCCAGGGGCAGCCACAGCTGCTCTGGGCACCCTGTGCCAGGGCTCACCTCCCTCACAGTAAGAAACATCCTCCTAATAGCAAATCTAAACCTTCTTTCAATTTTAAGCCATTCCCCCTTGTCCTGTCACTCCAGGTCCTTGTAAATAGACCCTCTCCATATTTTTGGAAGGTTCCCTTCAGGTGCTGGAAGAGCTCAGTTAAGAGAGAGAGAGGTGGGGGAAAGAGAGGGCAGAGGGGAGGGGGGAAGATGAGGAAAGAGAGGGAGGAGGGTGCTGTGTGTATGTGTTTTGCTCAACAGCAGACAAAAATACACTATTTATGCCCTTTTCCATCTATATGTGCCCAAACTGATCATAATACAAAAGCAGTCAGTGATTTTTTTTTTTTTACCATGCTTTTTCCAAAGATAAAATAAACGGAATTTTCAAGTATTCCAAACCAGGTCTCATTCTAAGCAGCCATGAAGTTGTTTATATGACCACTCTCAACTGTCAGATTTTTTTAGATACACAGCCTGTGAATTATCTGCATAAAAAGTGAAGTTCCATCCTATGCTTTAAAAATAGTGCAGATCACTGCAGAAGTTAGCCTGCATCTGAGCCTTTGTGGAATTCTGGGGTTTGGGACTGAATTTTTAGCATGCTTTAGGATATGGACAACGGTTTTAGAATCCTTGTGGACTTTCCTAGACAGGTTATGTCTATGGAAGAGAGCCAAAATTTGGTAGCTATCTAAAGAAAACCACAGAGAAAAATAATCGTGCGACAAAAACGTGGTAAAAGGGTCTGAAAACTTGCTCTGTTTGACACCTCTCCCAGAAGGCCACCTTTGGAAGCTGAATCTCCTATGCCCAGTGGAAACTTAGGGATTATTGAGGAGCAGACCTGATTTATTTTCAGAAATCCCTTTGGGAGACATAAAGCATCTTGCACAGATACCAAGTATCACAAAGCAGCCGCCCATTCCTGCCAAATCTCCGATCTTCCAGCCCTCCCTGCTCAAGTGGTGAAGGCCATCAATCAACAACATCATAAAACTCGTGATTACATTTCACAGACACATAAAACATGAGCTGTTTACAACTGGCGGCTTGTCATGAAATTAAAAGTCAGTGGAGGTTCATAAAACTTCAGGTAGAAGGAGCAGTGCAGATCTGAGACATTCCATAAACATCCATCTGTCTCTCTCAGAACAAATCTTGGCCAGGAAGGATGCAGAGGAATAAGTGGCTCAGTTTATTTGGGACTCAGAATTGTCCCTGCAGCAGCGCTGTGGGTCAGAGCACAAGTCACACGCCCATGGGCAGAACTGAGCATCCCCCAATTTCCACATCTTAAAGATTTGTCTGTTTAATATCATGGAAAGAATCACTCCCAGGCCTCTTCCAGAAGGAGGAGGAAATTCTCACAGGAAATAGCAGTAAATGGCAGCTGTGGCATAGGAAAGCAGAAGAAATACCAAATCTGTGAGAAGGCCCAGGGGAGGATAAATGAACAATTTCCTCTCTGCAAGAGCCAGGTGCTATTTTACAGGCTGTGGAAAGACCTCTCAGTTTTGTGCTTGCCTGGGAATTAACACACCATATTCATAAGAAACCTTGTTTGCTAATTAATCAACTGAATAAATAGGTTTAATTGCCAGGGTTTTCCCATCTCCGCCCTCCTGCCCCCTCCAAAATCTGGGCTCAAGAAACTCTTTTCAAGGGTTTCAATTTCTCAGCACTATAATCTGAAGTGCTTTGCTATTATTTTATGCAGTGTAAGATTTTGTGACACTTCTGTGTGAACCTGGCATGGCAGAGAAAAAATATAAACAATAATGGAGGAAAACTCAGAAGGGTAGATTTTAAATAAAGCTCAGTATCTAACATATTATTTTACTTCTCTTTTTAATAACCTGCATAAAAATAAGGTAGCCTGGAGACTGCACGCAAACCATAAAAGAGATGAAATCATTATGCAGTATTACACTCTGAGAATTAACTCTGGGGATTAATAATGTTACAAAATATACTGGTTTAAGTGCTGACTGTACAGAAAAACACGGTAAGCCACTATGTTGGTGCCACGTCCTCTTTTGCATATTATCATTTTAAAAGAAGAAGCAGTGCAGGAAAGAAGGAGAGAAAACCCAGCTGAATGAAGGGAGCTTGATTTGGGCAGTGATATAACAGCCACTCACTCATTCCAGGTGTTCAGTGCTCAGTTTGTAAGGCCTGAATCACCACATCTTGTGATTCAGCAGGTCTCAGACAGAACAAAACACTCTGATTGCACTGTGCTGCTGTTTAGAACACTCCAGAGAATTTTGGGGATGAGCTTTCTCTGTGCACATTAAGGAAAAAAATGTGTTTAAAAGACTCCTTCAAGAGGAGGACTCCTCCATGGGTGGGGGGAAGGCATCTCTGAGAGATTTTCTTCATTTTCTTTGAATACTTCAACATGAAGCATGGTGCGACTGAGAAAACTGCAGGGCTAAATTTGCACTTCAGCACTTGCTCCTTGGTAATGGCTTTTCTTTCAGGGTGTCAAAGAAGCTTTAAAATTCACAAATTTTGGTACTGTGAAGTATCAAAGACTTCCTCCTCCACCTAAAGTGTCATCCCAACAGCTTTGGCTTAAATGCAACCCTGCACTGCAGCATTTCACTGCCTCCAGTTTCATCAGGCACAGAAAGAACTGCAGCTCCTAGGCAGGGACACCTGAGAATGTTGGTAAAATATGAGGATGAACAATTTAATGAATAAATAATTAATGTGTAATAAAAGCTTCATTAAACCAGACTCACATTAGACGTGCATACTGTGACTCTTTGTGCTTTTCCAAGATCATACAGGCCTGACTCACTCATTTTCTGCATTCTGTGTGTAGATCTTTGCCATGAAAAAGTTAAAAATTAATTGCTACCAGAGAGTAGTGTCTTTTGAACTATTGTAAATTAATGCACATGTAAATGGTAATCAAACCCCAAACCCGTTCTTTTTCAAATTATCATGATATATTACTCTCATTAACTGAATTTATTCCTATTTGCAAAATCTCCCTTCCTGCTGAACAAATTGTTTCAGAGCTCAGCCATGTATAAATTAGTTATACCAGTATTTCAGAGAACTACCTAAATCTGCTGCAAAAGATTAGGTTCCACAAGACCTAAACTGCTGTTTCTGCATATGTACAAGTAATTAAAAATGATTCAGAGAGGCTGTGAAAATACGAGAACCTCCCATAAATATTGAGGAGATCAGAAATGGGAGAGGCAGGTTTTATGAAGTGCAGGAGATCTGATGCTGCTCTTTCACAATGAAAGGATGTAGAGAAGGTCCTGACAAGTCACAGCTTCTCTGCCTCCATGGAAAAGAGAGAAAACACTTCTGCTCCTCACTCTAATTCTTCTCCTTCTTCATTGCCACCAACCTGGTTTTCCATTAAAGCCAATTTGTTACTACATTTATTCCTGAGACTCCATTATTTAATAAGTGCACCCCAGAACGTGACAAGTGCTGGTAGTGGGTGAACTCACATATTTCAAGTGCAGGGAAGAGTTTTACAAATTAGTCATAACTGGTTTACAAAACACAGTTTGGTGAATTAATGTCACTGAAAAAATATTACAGTTTGAAGAGGTGAGACATCTATGGCAAAATTCATAAATTAACTTTCCTTCAGAGTACAAACCATAAAAAGATCATCTCAAGATCCCAGTTTAGCCCCCTCCCTTTAGAGAGAATCCAAAATACCCCGTGTCATACACATCATTTTTTATCAGGTAGAGAAAAGACTATGTGGGGTTTAGCAGGCACTGCTGCTAATTCTGAAATTAAGAGCACAGGGTAAGGGAATAAGAAAGTGCAACTGCACCTTTAAACATCTACATCCTTTTTGTCATTTATTGGGGATCTTGACTTGTCTTGCTACAGGCCTTGCTGTAGGAAATCACATTTAAAATGGGGGAGGGCAGGGGAAAGAATAACAGAATAAAATAACAAGAATTTATTTCGTTTTCAAGAAAGGGGGAAAAAAACCCAGTAAACTTTATGGTGTGTTCAAGTTTTAATTGTGTGAAAAGCTTTAACATTTTTCCATTTCAAGAACAGTTGATTAAAAGTAGACAGCCCCTGGCAGCACTTTTTCAGCCAGCCATTAACCCCACCCCATACAAAGAAATACATCTTTAATTTGCGCTTTTAAAATTTCAAAATATAAAGTTGTTGTAGCGCACCTGGTTTGTTAAAGACCTTCTTTAAGGTCACCTTTCCTCCTGCTTTCCTCCCTGCTTCCTTCCCCACAAAGAAAACCTGAATTTTAGGTGAATGTGTAGAATGTTTGAGAGTCTCACAACTCTTTTTTATAAAACCACTGAAATTCAAATATATTAGGTAAAACTGAATGCGAATCTCAGCAGGTTCTTACAGAAACCAATCTGCCTTGGGATAATAAGGAAAGCCTGCTTAAACATTAAGAAGTGCCAAAGAAAAAGGAAAGAAAAGCTATGGGTCATACAATCCCTCAAGCGCAGCTTTGTCATTATTTTATCACTGTGGCCTGTGCTGGAATTGGAGTAGGCAAATGGAATCAGCTACTTATTGGAGAGAGCTAGAGAAGATCTGAGGTGCCTTTGATCATAATTGACTACAGGGTTTACTTTTCAATGTGTGAAAAAATCACAAAGCAGTGTTTTTTTGAAGGCTGTGAATGCGGTGGCTTGGGTTTGAAGCTGGGGGTGGGGTTATATCATTTGTTGTGCTGTCTGATTTGTTATTTTTTTTCCTGTGGAATTTCTGAGGTAACAAATAAACTTCTTCAGGTTGGTGGTATTATCAACATTTTTCTTCTGTGGCTTAGGAACAGGATCCCTTTTACCTTGGAGCCTCTGAATGCATTGCTGTCAAAACCTGAAACTCCATTTACTTCTCCAGGGAGACAAACCTCTCTGCCTTGACTGAGTTTCCAGGCACCACGCTCAACAACGCAGTCTTAAGCCAATTTTTGTAATTAATCACTAACAACTAATTTCCTTTGATGATATTTGTTTCTTTTGCCCCGTACACCCAGAAGAAAGAGCCAGGACCACTTTGTGTAACGAGCACAAGCTAATCCTCAATTAATAGCATGTAACTAATGACATCTAAATGACCTCTGCTCCTTCACGCCCCTGACTTTATTACAGCTGTGAATAACGACCCTCTCAAGTCAAACCTTTCCTCACAAGAAGATTTCAGCAGCATGAGCACTGACCAAGGAGTGGAAGCAGCTGTGATGCAAACACGAGCTGCTGTGACTGTGCCCACTGCCAGGCACACTGAGCCACTGCCTTAATCTAACGTAGCACCTCTGCCAAGCCTCGATTTGCAAGAGTCCTGCAGTGCTCAGGCACCTGAGCAATTCATGTCCTTCACTCTCTGAGCTGAACTGCTGAACTAACCTGCAAACTCAAATAACGCCGAGGATAACTCAGTGATTTCTTCCCTGACTAGTTACTGGACAGTAGCTGAGATTATTTGCCACCCTGAGGAATATCAGAGCTAAAAGAAGTACTTCAAATATTGGTTAAAAAAAAAAAATAAATAGAGTAGGTATAATTTTTTTAAGGTGCAAGAATCTCAAAATCTTTTTCCAAAAATAATTTCTAATGTAAATCAACCTTGTCCTATTATAGCTGTACCTAATTTCATATTCTCAATTATAATTCTGTCTCTGCCCCAAGAATTACATGGAATAAATCTACATCCTGCTAGGAACTGTGGTGTAGACTGACACACCACATTTCAAATAAAGATTTGGGAACACAGGTCTAATTTTGTCTTATCTACTGTAGTGGTCCAGCATGATGATTTTTTAATAGGGTTTTTCTTTTTGGAAGATCTGAAGGTGAGTTACCTAGTTATTAAAAGCATTTTTATATCCTCAAATCCTTCAGAGCCCTTAAACCCACATATCCCCGAGGCAAACTTGATTAAGTTCACAGACTTCTGATGTCCAGCAACAACTCTATAAACCTGCAAGGCTCTAACACCTCACAATTCCTCCTTTAAAGTTCTCAGAGCCCTGAGGCAGCCCTTTCCATCACAGCATGGCCAGAAGGCATCAAGACAAGCAGGAGCAGGTGGAATATGGACACAAGGAAGAATTCAGTGCACCAGAACAGGGAGGTTTGGCACCGGAGAGGGGAGCAGGCAGAAAAGAGTCCTGGAGTTTGCAGATGCTCCAAGCATCCCTGTCCTGACAAGGAGAGAGATAATCTGTGACAAGGACACAAAACAGATTCTCTGATTCTAATTCTGACACAAACCTGGTGTGCTTTTTCCTTCTCGTTACAACCAGGGTAATGGCTGTAAGGAGAAAGGATGGAATTCAATCCAAAACGTCACAATTGATATTGAAAAAATACCAAAATGGAAAATGAGTATGAACTTGAGAACTCGACTCTGCCAAAGTTAGTGAGGAAGCAAAACACACAGGAGAGGAGAAAATCCCAAATGTCCTGTGGGATCAACAGCATCAGAGCACAGAGAGGGAAGGGTTTCTCCTGCCTCTCCCCAGTGGCAGCAGCTCACTCACAGAACACCAGAGCTTTCAAACATTTATATTTAAGGATGTTGCAAGAGATGACAGTTGAGTACAAGGAAGAAAACTGCTAAAAATATATTTATCAATGTTAGCTAAAAAAAGCAGCCTTTTTTCCAGCTCTTTGAGGGGATCACAAGCAAGCACACAAGCATCAAAATCAGCCAAAAATCAACATTTCTGATTAGTTGAATTAGTGCAAACTGCTCCAAAACTTTCTAGTATTTCCCATCAAATTAAAACTGAAGCTGGAAAACTCATCACGTGAGAACAGAAGATTGGTCTTTCTGCCTGTAGCTTCATCTTCAGGGTTGGATAAATGCTTTTCTTGTCTCTTCATAGTAGATGAAAATGGAATATTAAAAGAGAAAGGGAGTTTATAAAAGAAATGCTGTCTGGATTTTCTTCATCAGGTAGGACATCGTTGAACACTAAAATAATGGCATCACTGCATTACCCATTCTGTGATTCTGCAATTAATTCATTTTCTCTCCTTATTTTTGACAGCTGTGGCAGAAGGTCTACCAATGTATGGTTGCTCAGCCACAAGAAATTATTTCTTCATCACTAGTGGGAAGTAAACTGGAAAAGAAATCAACAGAAATTCCATGAGATTCCAGGCAAAAAATGTATTGGAAAAAAAAAAAAATCCTACCAGGAACTCTAACAGGACAACATAAACATCCTGGCACAGATTATAAACATGTCTTAACAAATACACACACTTATTATTCCATGTACTTGCCCAATGAACAAACTTGATGAAAACGAATGGAGCTACTCTTTTTCCTGCAAGAGCAGGTTTAAAAGGAAGTAGAGGAGGACAGAGCTCCTTCAAAACAGAAATCCTGGACTCTACAAGGAGAAAAAGGCAGGTCAGACCTAACTTGTGGTGTCTTTTCAGGATCTGAAATAAAGCAGCTGTTCATATCACTGCAGAGGAAGCAAATGCCATAATAGAACACCACAGACACATTGATGGGCTGACATAAAAAAAATAAATCCATCAACAGATAAGGTTTGTTTGACATTGAGTCTGGGGAGCTGGGTCTGATGACTCTGGTCGAAGCAGATGATGGAAATTTTATGGACTTGGACAGCAGAGGTTTTGACTTTGTGGGTGAAACTGTGCAGCAGAAACGCTTTCATTTGATTCAATTCATTGCAGTATTGATTTTCAGGGTTGATGATTTATTAAAGTAACATTTGGTACAGTTGGATCTTCCAGTAATGATGATGCTGTTACTGACACTGAAAATAAATCACTGTAAATCTTTAAAAGAATACAACTGCTTAGCCAACAAATTGGGTGTCCTGGATTTGAAGAAGCTTGGGAATTCCTGCTAAGTGATAGTGACCTTTTTTTTTTTTTTCCTGTGGCAGTGTTCTCCTTTTTGACAACATTGGACAAAGGACAAGTTTATTTAAACATACCAGGGAGTTTATAGCCTCATTTTCTACCTAAATAGTCAATTGAACATGCAAGGTGTGAAGTACACATTTAATTTAACTTCTTCACTGCACTATCCTGTGTGAAAATCAGGGAGTGATCTAGCAAACTGAACAACTCACCACTGGTGCAAATGCTTACCTATCTTGTGTGGGATATAATTCAATAGTTTAGAAAATCCCTGGTCACACAAAAGACAGTTTTGTGCCCCTAAGTAATCTCTTATGTGTCCACCTGGCAGATGCCTCCCAAATATTTACCCCTGAAGAGGCTGCAGCTTCACAGCCCTGGAGGATTTCCCTTCCCTGGCACTTTTTCACTGTTTTATCTGCTGACAGCAGTTTTCAATGCTCACCTTTTTAATTAAGGCTGCACTCAGAAGTAAGGTAGGCAACTCTTCCCATGGGGACATGAGTGCCACCAAGATCATCAACACTCCCCACGCCAATAATGCTGCTGCTCATCAGGCTGCTGCTGCATTGCTGCTCCAGAATCACTTGTACACTGCCTGAGTCTAAAATAACTCCAACAGAATGGAGCCCGTTCTCTGTGGTAAACAAAGATACAATAAATGCTCAGTAGCACTGCACATTGTGAAAATGCATTTCTACAAAACTAAATTACAGGAAGTTAATAAATTCACAAGGGGGTCATGACTTTTTTTTTTTTTTTTCCCCTAAGGGCAACTAGTTTGACTAGTTTATTTTGCTTTGCAATAAACTTTATTTCCAAACCCTTATTATTTTTGTGTGTGAAAGAACAACCTTGGCAACCATAATACACTCCAAGCAATTCTGCCTATTGACTTTGTAACCCTGGTGTTCCTGAATAAAATTCTCTCAAATATTCTATCTGAGATCAGGCAAACCTGTAAATGAAGTGCAAAACTGAGAACTAATTTGTCACATTCAGCCACAGCCTTGACAAGAGGTGTAAAGAGCCATCTCCCCTGAAGGACCCAAAATTCCCTGCTCCATTGCACTGTGGTTGTACTCAAAAAGGCATCAATTAGCTAAAGCTCATTTAAAGATTCACCACAGGGTCTCTGCACTGGGTTAGACCAGAGATTGCAATATAGAGCCTTGTAGTGCTCCTCCAGACCTTCTGTCTGGTGAGTCAGGGAGTGATGTTGCAGGATGTTAAACTTTGAAAAATTATACATAAAATCGGAGTTCTTGAAAAGCAGAGGCAGCTCAGAATGAAATTGGTGTGAAAAAAGCCCAGTGAGCAGCAACAAATTTCCCCCATCTCTTTCTGAGCTTATTCTGGATGGGTCTTCTCAGACTGTCACTCACACAATCCCCAGTAATTACAAGAAAGACAGAAAGAAAGACAGAAAGACAGACAGACAGAAAGAAAGAAAGACAGACAGACAGACAGAAAGAAAGAGAAAGAAAAGTGAAGTTGACATCTACACATCTTCAGCAAACCCACTGAGTCAGCTGTTGTTTGTTGTTTGGGAATTTGAAGGTTTTGACAACTCTTCAAGGCCACATCTGTAAAAATGCTCCTTTTTTAAACTTTTGTATCATGTAGTTATCTGGGGCTAAAAATCTGTGCTTGGCTGAATATAATATATTAGGTTCTCAATAAATTCACAAGGAAAATACCACATTTTCTTTAAAATATAAAAAAGAGAGGAAGAACTAGCAGAGATACCAAATCTGTAAATGGGGCTTGTTTCAGTTTAAAAATAGCTGGCCAGGAATTGTGTTTGCCTTAAGCCCTGGCAGCTTTGTCATGAGTTTTGCAGCAGAGTAGCTACAAATGGATCTTCTCTGTTTAAGGCTGTGAGCAGCCTTCCCCTGGGAGAGGACAAATCCCTGCTTGGGGCTGGGCAGGCATTGGTCAGGGTGTGGTGAGCAACTCTTTTGTGCATCACCTGTTTTGATCGGTGTTTACTTCTTTTTCTTGTTCCCATTTTCATTATCATCATTATTGCTGCTCTTTGCTTTTCTTTTCTTTTGTTTCAATTATTAACCTGTTTTTATCTCAGCCCATGGGTTTCACCTTCCCCCCCCCAGGTCTCCTCCCCATCCCAGCAGGGAGGGGTGGGGATGAGGCAGTGGTTGTGTGGCACTGAGGAGCAGCTGGCCCCAAACCACAGCACTGGCCCCCCCTTAGCCCAGGCATCCTTGCAATCATCAGGAATTGCAGCAGAAGAGCTAGACAGAAAAACATAAACAGATTCAAAGCAGAAGTGATTATTTTCGTAATTAAACATTTCTTAACTGAAATTATGCGAAATGCGAAAGCAGCATGAAAGGTCAGGAGAGATTTTTCAAAGAGTGTTCCAGAGGAAGGGAAAAGGAGAAAGCAATTAAATACAAAGATAGAAGGTTATGATGCATACAATATTATTACAAACAAGTGGCTGCCAGCAACAAACTGCATTGTTTTGAATGTTTAATTAATAAAATAATCTTTTTCATTAACCACTGTGACTGCGGAAGATAGACTGGGAAAAAAAAATAAATGCAGGAAACAAAACAGCCATTTCTTACTTGTGTGCATTTACATATATGATGAAATCTGAAAATGAATTTTGTTTATCTTCAAAATGATAGGATCAGAAGGAATACGTGGTTTTTACTGACACTGCATGTTCAGGTCATGTTTTCTTTAAAGAAGTCACCAAATCTGCCCACACAAATGTTTGGGTGGGCCAAAGGATGCACTTTTTTCTTTACTTTGTTGTGCATAATACTCCAAGGTAGAAAAGGCAGCTGAGGGAAGTAGCACTCTTAAAAAGAAAAAACCCAAAGGAACTCCAGCACTTATAAATTCCAGTTCTGAGCCAGAGTTGGTTAGAGCCTGTTTTTAATTGTGCCAGGGTTGTGGGTTCAATCTCTGCATGGGCCAGGATTTGATAATCCTGGTGGGGGTCCCTACCCAACTCAGAATATTCACAAACAGGGGAAAATAACTTCATGTGGATAATACCCTCCTTTATACCCTTGAAGAAAATTGAGATTGAAGGCTTGTTTTTTCCTCTTCTAAGAGGAAAACATGGAGCAAAACATCGAAGGCAAAAGGAACTGGGTGAAGGGCCAGTGTGTAATACTCAGTCTCTTTCCCCGTGCTCTCTGCTCAGTGGATGTTTTGCTGCACCAACACTCTTCCCTTCTGCCTTCAGCATCAGCCCACGAGCAAAGCTGAGCTGCTCAGAATTCTGACACCATCAGTGATTAAAGCAAGGCCTTGATCAAAAGCAGTTTTTAGGCTCCCAGCTCACAGTTCTGTGCCAGGCAGTGACTTTGTCACACCGTATGAATCAAAAGCCCCACTGGATGTTGTAAATAAAAAAACACTTTAAACAACAACCACAATCAGGAGGAAAGAATCTTTGATCAGGCTGCGGTTAATTGATTAAAATGTCCATTTCATTGTCCTTTCATGTCTAAGCTACAGTAAACAAAACGAGAGAGCAGAGCTCAGCATGCCATAGGAGAAAGGAGGCCATGAAGGAAAGCCTGGCAAGTAAACAAAGATTAAAAAGAAAGGGAAAAAATAGATTATACAGAATAAATACAGAAACCTGCTGTGCTCATGCCCAGAAGCTTAACCCAATTCTCCAGCTATGCCACTGAAAGGCAAGGGAATTAATAAGCATCAGCAAATCACAGACTCTTATTTGCATTTATTTTCCTCACTGCAACCATATGAAACCTTTCTGCCAAACCCACAATGTGATTTGTGCAAAACAAACCTCATATAATGCTTCCAATATGAAATGTATTAAGTACTGGGGAAGGATATTGACTTTCATTTTAGGGAAATCGGAAAAAAAATCCTTTTCTTGGGTTAACTAATAAACCAGGTTTCCCACTCTGACCAAACTGGAATTGCTATAGTTGCAAATTCTCTCTTCTGAGAGGTATCAGGATGGCACCCAAGTTCCAGATAATCTCAAAGCCACTCAGACATAAAAACAGCAGCAGGGGCCACTGAAACATTTCAGGATGCTCACAAGTAATCAATTTACAGGCTCCTTTTCTGTGCAGTGCAAGAGAGCCACACGATCCCTCCTCCTCAGACAACTCAGAACACTGGTGCTTCCACTTCTTTGAATCTTCTCTCTGGAGAGCCAAGATTCCCTCCATGATTCAAACAGAAAACCTAGACACACCTGTCTCACAAAAGTCCATAATTTTTAATTATCTCTTTCAGCCTTACTATTAAAAACAGATCACACCTTCATTAAACAATTATGTTCAGTGCTGGGCATGACATCTGCAAATGGATAAAGTGAAACAATATTCTAGAGTGCTAGCATTGTTCTTGTTTGCACTTTTATTTTTGCCTAAAGAACATCAGTGAGATCCTTTAAAAGCATAAGATACTCAAAATGTTTTAAAACTTGAATTTTATGTGTCAAGACATGCAAATCAATACACACTGACAGACAAAACAACTGGGAGATGAGGCAAGTGAATTGTTCTCCTCATGTTGCACCTTGGTTGAGTTTTATTAAAGAGGAGGAAAAATTGCTCCAGAGATCCTATTTTGTCTGGCTGAGCTAAAAAAAAATTGTGAATACAGTGGTTGTAAATGAAAGTAATGATATTTTTCCTAAAATCAATGGTGCTGCTGTAGTAACACCCCACTTGTGTCATTGTCCAGTCCTGAGCATATATGGAGAGATAGAGAATTGCTGTCACTTATATCTTTACCTCTTCTGCAGTGACTGATGCTCTGCAGCCCAAACTGCCAAGCTTGATCTCTGTTTTTTCCCTCATTTAACAGCCCAAATGCACATCCCCAGTCACTGGCTGGATTTGGGGTTATTGCCTCTTGATGTGTGAGCTCTGTGTGAGCCACTGGCTCCCTTCTCTGAAAAACATGAGAACACCACTCTGCAAACACTCAGAGCTGCCAGATATCCCACCTGACTCATATTGGGCTTAAAATACAAAGCACTGATCTTGCCAGCATTTATTGTTGCTTGGGAAAAAAAGTGACTACCATGAATAAAAGTCCCAGAGAAACCTACCCAGAGTGTCATCACTCCTAGCACTAAATTAAATTATTAAGTAGTTTTGGTGTAAAGATTGCGCATTCAGATATTTAACAGGTGCAAAATCTAGGAATATCAGCTTCTGACATAAGGTGATGATTTGCCTGAAGTATTCCACAATTTCCTTTTCTTCTTTGTAACCTCCTCTGCATTGGAAAGGCAAACAAACAGCTGGGTACAACCTATTTAACAACAGACCACTAAAAACACTTCTGTTCAAACAGGCAGAATTGCAGCAGCAAACCTCAAGATAACATGGACTTTTATGGTGTTTTTATGGATCCATTAGCTCGAATAGCTGCTGAATTTTTGAACTAGAATAACAGATTTGCATATATTGCCTCAAATTTGCACCTTGCAAGGTCTGTTTCCTAATTTTGAATGATGAAGGCAGCAATGTAATACCAGAGTGTGCCTGAATAGTGCATTATATAAACTGTAATACTTTTTATTCTCTCTAATTTATTAATGTGCCATACTTCAAACAGCAGGGGCTTTTTCAATCATCTCATTGAAGTGTCAAAGATGCTTAGTACAAACATTTCTGAGACATTAGCTATTTCCTTTTCTTCTTTGTAACTTTTTAGCAAATAGTGAAATCACTATTTGCTAAAATAAATCACACATTTCAATTTAATTTTAATGTTCAATTCACTCTGAACATTTTCACATAGTTTTCAAATCTACTAATACTAGTCAGGCGTAGTCTTCTGGTTGGAAAGATTAAGTTTACAAAACTTAATTCCCACAACTAATGGAAGTAATTTCACTTAAATGAAATCACTGCAGAATCATTTTCGTTTAATTTTTTAAAATGCAAAAGAATGCACAGCACTCCTCTCCTCTTACAGCACAAAAAAAAAAAAGTGTAAAGGAGGGTAGGTTCTCACCTAAGTGCACTCTACCACTGATAAAAATTCTGGATTTTGGGGGATGAAAATGAAGACAAACAAGACAGTTCTTCCAAAATACCCAATAGGACTTCCTCTTAACCACTTGTTTTGTGGAGCCTTCTTGAATACAAACAATCTGGAATAGTTTTGTCAATATAAATGGATATTTCCCTTGCTACAGAAGAGTATTTTTTAAACCACCAAGCTATGTATATAAATAACCAGGGAGAAAAACAAGTCAAAAAAAGCTGATGCAAACACAAGTAAATTGCCAGATAATCTTTAAAGATTGCACTTTAGCTAAATTACTGGTACTGATCTTAATTATCCAAATGGCTCCATTAAACAAATGAGATGTCTGAGGACCACAGAGAAATATGCCTTCTGATTTTGCTCCCCAAATTGTTTGATTAATATGCTACAAAGCTAATTAATCTTCAGGGAAAGCATAAGAGTTGTGCTTCATATTGCACAGGTTATCTGTTGTTAACTAGTAATACACCCAAAAGAACTTTTAATCTAAAGGGTGCCTTCATTATTCATATGTTTTCTATTTAATATTACACTTTAGGACTGCCTCAATATTGTTGATCTTTCCCTTAAACCCAACTATTTGAAGATTCCAAAATACACCAGGGAAGTGTCGGCAGAATTTCGAAGTTCTACCTCAGGAAAATTTGCAATGTTGTCATTAAGCACCGAACTGAAAATGACAATACCCAGGTTGTGAGACTGGAATTTTCCAAACAGCAAAACTTCCTTCTGATTTTTTTTTTTTTTTTTTTTTTAACCACTAAAGCAAAGACATTCCTAACTTTGGGCACAATATAAACCCTGGGGATGATACCTGATACTTGCAGGTCGTACAGAAGACTACTGACATGTATGATGGTGTGTATAAATTCATGTCAAGATGTGCTCCAGGAAATGAGGAAAATTCTTTCCTCATTCTCCTGCAGGTGAGTTGAGCAGGCAGCCTGCATGAGGAAAAAAATAGGAAACAGGACATTTGGAAGATCTTTAAAGAGCAGAAAGATCACTTCACAAAACTTCATGGAATCATCTTAGAATGTCCTGGGTTGGAAGGGACCTTAAAGATCATCCAATTCCAACCCCTCTGCCATGGGCAGGGACAACTTCCACTAGACCAGGCTGAAAAAGACAGTCTGTGATAAACTGTTGGGAAAAGCAGTACAAAGTAGCTTCAATATTCTCTACTATAACAAAAATTTGGCTTTGTAAGATTAAAAAGTGAATTTACTTATTACAATCATAAGCATTAATACATATGTTACATGTGATAATATTTATATGAAATTCTATCATCATTCCACTACTTAGGAAAAAATTTTGCTTGCTAGCTCTTCAGTGCAAGGAGGCGTAAGGACTAATTATTCCTGTGAAAATGCACATTCTGCCAACTTTGTGTTTTAGTCAGGGAAGTTCCACATGGACACTTGCTCCACTTAGTGTGAAAGTGAGATATGTACTGAGCTTAAGGGCTGAAGATTTAGAAACTGCATCTCCAAAGGGAGGGCTATTAAAAAAAAAAAAGTCGTGGTCTTTCTTCAAAGGTGCATGGCGCTGAATTGTATGAGAAATACTTGAAGAAATAAAGCAGAATAAGAAATGTTTTCCAGGTATTGATGAGATTTAAAGCATGTTTTTGGCTAGCAGCCAATTACAGACTGCCACAGCTTACATGGAATTTGTCATTTTTCTGTCAGAGGGATGTTTTAACTGCCTGTGGGATATATGACAATAGAGAAAAAACCAGCAGATGGGATCGGAGAACTGGTTTACTAATCCAACTAAAAGTGCTTATGGGAGAAAAAAGTCAGAAATGATGATAATAAAAAATTATATTCTGTAATCGCAAAATAAGAACTGACATGATGCAAAGTTCCCTTGTCTTTTAGTACTTTGAGAGGATTTCCTACTCCACTTTGTTTTCTCTCTGTTCTACATTAGCCTGCTGAAAAAAAAAAAACCAAACAAACCAAAAAAAGCAGTTTAATTCCTTATGTTTAAAAAAATAAAATAGACTACAATTTTCTCTCTTTTAGAGCTTTGTATGGCTACAGGAATGTACTATCAAGAGAATAGGTAAAGATTTTTGTTTTGTAAAACACACCTTTGCAATTACAGAAATTAATCCCAGAGTTTATCAATTAGATTTGTGTGCACACACAGAAACTCATTTTCAAGCAGGACGTTTGCTTTTTATTTTTCCAGTTTTCATAATAATAAAGAGTTCCCAGTTGATAAGAAAAAGCTGTTGCAATAACAAAGCACAGAAGCAGCATATATTAAACCAGGAGGTGTTTCTTTTGATGGTAAATTCCTTTTTTACATTAATATCTACGCTTTTGCTAAGGTCACTTTGGCTGTTCAGCCTGGAGAGGAGGAGAGAGGGGAGACCTCATCACAGTCTGCAACTTCCTCGGGAGGGGAAGAGGAGGGGCAGGCACTGAAATCTGCTCTCTGGTGACCATGATTTTGGATATTTTATCTTTTCAACTAGGATCACCCAATGCTTCAGTGGAGATTGAAGAGGAGAATCAGTAAAAGAGTAAGAAATATGACAAGAGAGGGATGCTAGAAAGGTGAAGGAAAAAAAAAATAATCAACAAGTTAAGTGAATCAGCACTCCAAGTGGAAAGGTTGAAAAACCAGACATCTCTGATGTAACTGGAAGCCTCAAAACCCTTGAAGTTGCTTTGTCAAGGATGAAAATAGAAGCAGAGCTGCCTCTTGTAAAGAAGGCCACTCTCTGCCAGCATGCATGAAAGTAGACAGAGCTTCATCCTACACAAATCCTTTAAATGTGGCATGAAAAAGGGCTGCTGGGAAGGAGGAGGAGGAGGAAATGCCCACAAGGAGACCTATGTGGGACAAAAATGGGCAGAGGAGGAAACTATAGGGAGGAAAGAATGATTGTAGTGCGAACTGGGCATAAAAGAGAAAAATATGGGCAAAGGGATAAAGAGAGATGTGAGAAGGTAAAAAAGGGGAGAGGAATTCAGAGTATAAGAGGGACGTTTCTAAACATGTCTAGATATCTAAATCGACAAACACTTCCAAGTGGAAAAAGCAATGCTAAAGTCCAACTAGGAGAAAGGAAGTGAAGTTTTATATGGAGCAGTTAAAATTGCATTCTTATGTTCACTGGAGACCCAGCCCTCCATCAGCTGAGTGCATGATCAGGCTGAGGTGAGAGCTTTAAGAAAAATCATGGAACGTGTCAAAACAAAGCTTGTGGGTTTTGGGTCTTACAGATTCATCAAATAATTTTCATCCTTGTTTGAAAATGGCACTTGCTCTTGCTCTTTTCAGACAAGCAATAAGTAAGGGAAAAAGAAAAATATACAGTTGGAGATCCACTGTCATGCTGACCTTGGAATTCCTTGGAATGACCAAGGAATGAAAAAATAACTCAAGCTAAAGTCATAGAGGAACAGACTAGGAACATGAGGGGAAAAAAAAAAAATTAGAAGTAGAAGCTAAACTAAAGTTATCATCTGTCAGCCAGCAAATCTTTGGCTTTGTCAGACTCTGTAATTTTCATTCCACAGAGGTCAACAGGAGAAAAATGTGAGTGTGAGTAGCACCTCCATTTTTGGAAAAATGTGGAATTTGATGGGCAATGTTACCTAATTACCAAATCGTTTACTTGCCAGAACACCTAAACCTGGATAAAGAGAAGGTACCAGCTAATTTGGGAGATGGTTAGGCAGACAGATGATGCACCATGAGTGCATTGAGGTGTGTGGAATCCTCCATCCCAGCAGCTACACAACTGTACATAACAGGAATCATAGAAAACATCTGGGATAAAGCAAATAATTAAATCCACCAGTACTATGGGGCTCTGAATTATCCTTGGAGGATGAAATCCTGTTTGGTGGAAATCTGTGGGCTGGAAAGAGCCTGGCAGACTTCAAGGCAGATGAAATAGCATTATTGCTCTCTATTTCTCAAATGATTGAGGTGATTGTAGATCAAAACTTGTTTCACTGGCTTCAGGGCAGTGCCTGTGAATTGGCACTGGGCTTTGTTTCGGGGGCCTGGAGGCAAGCTAAATAATTTACTCGAGATCCCAGCTTCTCTCTTTCATTTGTATTTTTCTCTCTCACAGTTTCTACTGGTAGCAATATCCTTGCTCCTGGCTAACTGTGCTGTGTATCACCAAATTCACATCACCTGTGACAGAAAATGTAGCCCTTCTCTTTTCCCAGGCTGACCATAAGGCTGGTGCATCTTTTCCTACCTGTCATTAAAAGCAACTGTAAAAACCAACCAAGCAAAAAACCCAGATATCTCAACCTCTCTAACTTTGCAATTCCATCTTACACATAGCAAGAAATGAGAGACTATTTTGTAAAGTAAAATCTCTCAAAACACAGGAAAATAATTTACCCTTGTGAATATCAAATGCTGTTCAATATAAATCTGAAAAGAAAAAAAAAAGGCAGAAATATAATACTTGATCTACTTTGTGAGCAATAGTGGAACACATTTTCAGTGGTTAAGGAGAAATTTGTGCTTTGCTTCACTAGAGCACAAATGTTGGATCAGTTTCAAAACAGAGCTAGCAACAAAAACTGATTAAGATATATCTGAAAGAATTTATGAAAAAGTAATGGAAAAAAAAATTACAGCAGAGACAAAAAGAGAACACATGCAGGAACTGGAGCTATTGTTTTAAAAGAAAAATGAAGTAAAAAGCTTTTAACTTTCCAAAGGGTTGCAAATGAGCAAAGTAATTATTGTGTATGAGGGGAACAAAATAAAGAACATTTATGAAGATGAAAGGGTGAGCCATAGCTGCAGTTAGCAGAGAAAATTCAGTTCAAATCACTCGCTTCTATTTCTCTAGGTATACTTGATATCTAAGAGAAAGGCAAGGGAAAGGTTCTCTCCTCACTTACAGCTGTGATCTGTATTAGTGCAACCTTTATGTGTATTGTGAGGTGGTTTTCCCAGAGCCTGGCACACAAGTGCTGCAGCACACAGCAGCTGATGCAACCCAAGGCCTGTGCACCCCATGGGATCTGTGGAGAACACTGGCAGCAGGGAAAGGGGCAGACAGCACAATACTTGCTGACAGAACAGAAGGACACAAATGCAGGTGGGTTTTGATCACATTTAAAAAAAACAAATAAATGCAGAAATGAATCTATCATGTGAGTTCTGCAGTCCTTATGGAGTTCTGGAGTTCTGCTGCAGCTCCTCGAGTGAGCCAAATAATTCACTTGCAGACAACCCTCTCCTAAAATTAATGGGAGTAAAAGAGAAGCTTCTCTCCCTGCCTTGTGTGTCCCTTGAACATTGACCTTTAACCTGCAAGAAGCAAAACCTCTCAAAGCTCCTGCAATTTTTCCTGCAGCAGTGGCTGGGGGAATGAGGGGTCAATGCATTACGGTGTCGTGTCCTGGAGCTTCCAAGCCCTGCTCAGAGATGGATGGTGTTGAACCTGCACCCCAGAAAGGCAACCCAGGCAGCTCCCAACAGCTTCCTCCTAAAGAATCATCATTTCAGGCACTTGCATGTTCTCTCCATGGAAATCAAAAGGTGTTTTTTGTTACCAAACACTCTCTCACTGTAGAGACATCCAAGGTGGACAATGATCCTGACAGAGCTGCAATTCAGTCTTTCTTTAACTAGGTCATAAATACTCAGCTCAAGGGATGGTGCTGTTAGACTCACTAAGAGAAAAATGCACATACATGAAAGCACACAAAATTAAAAAAAGTTATGTGTATGTGTGTATATATATGTAAATATATATAGTAATTACTGTTCTGTCATGTGTAACCCACACATTCCCTGATCTCATATTCCTTCTCCGTGGTATCCTACTGTATCTGGTTAGATTCTCACCTTTAGTTGAAAAGACGGATTGTTACACTTTTAGTGTCGTTTACAAAGTTGAAACAGACCCACCAGGTAACAAATATATCCCAATACATATAATATCATACCTAAAAGACTCTTCAACTTTATAGGGTAAATGCACTAGAAATGGAATTAACTTTTTTTTTTGCAAATGCATCCCAAAGAAGTTCCAGTCTTAGGTCAATACATGACAAAGTTCTTCCAAATTTTACATGGCACCATAGCATTTATTTGTAAAAACCCTTTGAAAAGAAGAAGATGATGAATGTTTTTCTTGTCTGTTTTGACAATTTAAAGTGCAAGTATTTGAATTGGTGATTCTCTTGCTCTCAACGTTTTCAAGCCTACAGATGATCAAACTCTAATTGAAAACATTAAGCAATAAAACAAACTTTATCCAACTTAATTTTGCCAAGGCCTGACTGTATTCTTGTTCCTTTTATTTGGTGAAAGGATCCTGCAAGCATACTAAAGAAATTCCCATTTCTTTGAGCCTGTCCAAGTAGGTGAAATCTCTACCAGTTACAAAATCTATGCTGTTCCTTGTCAAGTTTTTCCAGCAGAGCAGGTAATGAATTTATGAGTACCTTAACAACTAAGGTTATGAAATGCATTATAATTTCATCAAATTCCTCAGTCCTGAATGGATTTTTCCCTGCTCTTTGCAGTTCCCAAACAGGTTTTTTTGATTAATTTCTGTCATGAAAACTACAGCTGTGATGGTAGTGCAAACAGAACACTAACTGCTGTACTTGCATACTTTGTACAAATTTCCTTAGTAAAGATCCTCACAAGTTAAAAAAAAAAGAAAAAAAAAGGAAAAAAAAAGATAACTCTGAAGTTCCTACATTTTCACTTTTCCTTTATTCTCCACTATCCCTGAAGCTAAGATTCTAAATGCTTTTTTTCCCTCAGTATTTTCTATATTCAGTCCTTTTAAAGATACTTACTGTCTCACATTTTATAGATCTTCAGTCTTGTTTAAAGGAAGTGACCCTTTTTTAAAAGGCACATATACACTGAGGTTCTTGTTGTGTAATTCTCTTGTGAAATGCAAAAGTATTCATCAGCATCATTTCATGCAGTTCCTCAAAATGATAAGAACCTGCTGAGAGCTCTTAAGCACTGAAAATCTACGTGTCCTGTGCTCTTAGGAAAGTCAGCTCTGCATGATCTGGGAGTCAAAGTTTTCCAAGGACCTGAAATCTCCCAGCCTCACTTTTAAGGTGCTATTTTTCACCTGTGAAGATACAGGTTGCCCTCTGCATTACTCTTGTGTGAGTCCCTCTGGGGTGATGAACTCCTGTTCTGAGTTGTGTTTTAGAATCATTCTGCGAGCTTCACTTTTGGCAGAGGTGTGTTAGGGGTGATGCTGAGGAGCTCAATGCTTCCTAATTTCTACTAGGGAGGCAAAAACTGCTCTGTTCTACACACACAGAAATCCAAACTCCTTCTCTGGCTGGGACTCATCCTGTCACTTCAAGAGACCTGAGATAATTACAGGATGCTGGTGGAAAGACTCTCTTGAGCACGATGATGGGCAAAGAGGACCAGTGAAAGGACACCATAAATCTTTGCTCCTCTTTCTACTATTGCCCCACATCCACTCCCTCTCCATCAATATTTTCCTGCAAAAGATTTATCCAGGGTGACTGAGGAAAAGTCTTGTGAGAGCTGTTCCTTTAGGAGCCCTCCACCACTGGAAAAGAATGAGGAGTGCCTTCACTGTCATCTCCCACTGCTGTAGAGAAAGCCCAGATGATCAGCTTAGGTCAGAACATTTTCCAGGATGCTAAAGTCAGTGAAAATAATCTGAAAAATAATGTGATATTCCTATCTTTCTCATATTGCTCCTCCTACATCTGAGCTACAAGCAAATTCAGAAGTCAGAATTCATCATTTGCAAAATGCTGCAGAGTGAGGCAATTCCCTCCTGATGAGACTTCCAGCAAAATGTGGAAGTGCAGGTGAGGCACACAAGGCTGCAAGGCTGGAAAAGAGGAATTTACAGTTCTGAGCCTGCCTGCATCATGTAACCAGATCATGCAGACACCTACTAAACCAGGGGTGTAAAAGAAGGATGTAAACCATAATTACAGGCAAGAGTCAATCACCTCCAAAGAAATGCTGGGACATGAATTACAGCTGGCCAGAAATTGTGAGTTAAGCCTCTTTCAACCACAGCCATTAACAACCTGTAAAAGGCCTGCTGAAAAAAATCAATACATAACTGTAGCATTTATCAAGTTCATATAGATTTGTGTTGTTCCTGTCTAATTTGGATGGCCTTACCAAGGAGATGTTCACTAGTGGGGTATCAAAACATCACCTGGGAGGCAATTTCCTGGCTTTTGTTTCAACCTTTTGGTGTTCTACTGAGGAATAAGATCTGATGTTAAGTTCAGATTCTTTGAAAAGAGATTGTTATTGATCATGTCAGAGTGCTGTGTAAGATTTTCCATATATGAATCCTCTATGTGGCTTTGCCTCTTATATTTAATTCTTTGTGCCAATGCTTTATCACTTTTTCCAATTACAAACACACAAAAAGAAGCTAATCTAAATGATAAGCAGGAAATAACATTTGGAATATGCAATGGAGTTTGTTTACATTCAGCTTTTATCTTGAGGGTACTCTTCTAGCTGATGGGAAAAGAGAAAGCTAAAAAAGGAGTTAAGAAAAGAAATAAAAAGCTGAACTACTGTTTCCAAGGGGCAGCCTGAGATCAAATTCGCTTGAATAGCAATCCACCTTATATTAATGGAAAACAAAACCAAAATCCCTTAATTTTTTTTTTTAGAGCCTACAATGCTTGCAAAGTCACATTTTACAGAGTCATCCTGCATGAGATACTGGCAGTGACAATTCTCTTCCTGCAAGACTCCACAAAATACAAAGCAATCTGTGACCCAAATATTGTTTTACTGTGCAACATTGACATTCTTCACATAGGATAAAAGATTAAATGGAAAAGGAATTTAATTTTCTGAAGGTTCCTCCATCACCTCACCAACTCTCAGTTTCTTCTCCCTGCATTCTGCTCTGAATATTTTGAAGGATATAAAACAGAGACTGAGAAAAATATTGCAGTAGTGCAAGGAAGCAGAATTAAGACATCATTTGGAAGAAACATGAAGAATAATGTGACTAAAAGGTGCAGCTTTTTTCTCCTTTTAGTGACTTGAAAACAAAGTCTGTACCCAAAAAAACCCCCACGAGCACATTTTCAGGATAGAGCCTGCACAGACCTCAGAGATGCTCAAGTTGTGTGGCAGATTCATTTAGTTATGTAGGAATTCCAGCTAATGATCTGCCTCCCAGGGCTTGTTAAGATTATCTTCCTTGTTCTTGTTATACTCACTTGAGTAGTCATTTTGTAATTTTTTTTTCTCCCTGTTTGGAGTTAAGAAGCTCTACTCAGCCAAATAGGTCTTTATCGAAGCTGCTCTGCCATGTAATCAAAGCATCTTACAAAAGGCTGCTCTTGTAGAAACATCAAATTAGCTCCATTTGCAATATTTCCTTTCTACACCCTTCACAAAAAACCTAAAGGCAAGTGGTTAAAGGAGAAACAATGAACCTCAAGCTGGGTGCACTGCTGGTGGCAATCATTGTTTAATTAGTCCAGAGGTGAATTCAATTCATAAACAGGCTTAAATAAATATTAGGCATAAATTAATCCTTTAATTGATTTGGCAAATACTATGTGATATTAAAGTATAACTGCAGCAGAGATTTAAGTATTTTTTTTAAACTTTAACATTGAAATATTTTTAATAGACAGGGATAGATTAGGGGCGTGCATGTATGCATGCTCACGTGCACATTCTTCTTTAGAACAGTTCTAGTGCAAGGTGGACCCCAAAATTCAGTGCATCACCAGGAATGCTGAAGATGCAATTTAGATCTTCTGCAAGTTGTTTTGGTGCTTGTCACTTTCCCTGGGAAAATAAATTCACAGTACAGTCCCTCTTGTAGCAATTTCTCCAAGCCAAGCAATAAACCCTCTGGAACTTGTGAAAACAAAGGGGAATAGAGCAGCTGCGGATTGCTCAAATTCTGTAGGAAACCCTAATTCCAATTTACTCAGGGCTGATAAGGCCCAGGCCAGTCTGTGTGTGCACATGAAAGTTGCAGGTGCACAGGAAAACAGCACCAGTGTGATGCTTATGATGAGAAATTTTTTTTTTAATTGGTCTGGCTTTGCATGGAAACACCTTTCTCCCTCACCACCTCCACCATCCCCTCACAAAACATGGTCTGGAAGAGCAGCAGAAATACACATCTGAATGAGAAAAAGATTTCAGATCTTCTGGTTTCCTTCTGCTCTGCCCTGATGAAGAAAATTCCGTGGCTTTTGTTCCACTTTGTTTGAATGTGCTGCAATGCAGTTTGATGCAAATGACTGAGCTAAAAATGAGTATAAGTAGACCCAGCCTGTCTATCTCTACTTCTATTTCTCTTTGTCAGATGTGCCTTAAAAGAACAAATGCATTCCAAGCTACCTTCACAGGCCTCCCTTCCCCAGTGAACCACAGAACTACTCAAAATAGCATCCCTTGAAGTCACTGCGGCTGTTTTGGATAGGAGATGTTTCCTCTCCTACTTCTTTCAGTCACAAGGGTTTTTTAATTAATCTCTTCAATTCAGTTCTCATGAGCATAAAGCTGTTACAATGGCTAAGGTTAAAATTATATGTTTGTTTTAACAACAAGAGCCTTCCCAACTTCTCAGAGTCCTATTTTGAGGGATTCAGAGTTCTGGGTTTCTGAAAGAAACACTCTCTCATTTTCCTCTCTGTTCCCTTTTCCGTTGATGAAAAGGTAGGTAAAATATTGGTATCTTTTGGATACAAAGAAAAGTAAAAAGTTAAAAGAACCAAGATTAAACAAAAAAAGCTGTGTAATGCTTGGGCCTGAAACAAAAAAAAAAAGTAGCAAACGTTTTCAGACTTTTAAAACTTTAATTGCATTTCAATAACTGAAATTATGTGGTTATCATCTCTGATTATTAATACTGTTCTAAACATAAATCCAAGTTCAAGATAAGCACAACATTTACCCACTTGTTATCTGCTCTTGATCATCTCCTCTTTACTTTTCCTCTTTCTGCCAAATAGACCAGACCTGGTGTTGCCACTGTGAGAAGAGAGTTTCACAGAAACACAGCTTTTTCATTCTGATTTATTTGGTTAATATGATTTTAGCATCAGCCCACTTTTTTACATGTTAACATTCTAGAATGTCCAGGGACCTGATATGATCTTTATGAAATATCACTCAGACCTCAGAAAAAAATCAGACAACAAAAGCCTATAAACACTAAATAGCTCGCAGATGATTGTGTAAAAATAAATAAATATATATATTATTCTGCTCAGCCTGGCTTCATCTAGAGCACTACATTTCTGTGAGACTGTTGACTGGCGAGGCACACACTGAATTTGGAAGAGCTGGCTGAATTCTCCAAGCAGCAGAACGTTATAAAACACTCATTATGTTCAGTTTCTGAGAATAGAGCGAGATACGGATTCATTTTGGCTTTTGACACCCTGAGATCTCTGCAACAAACCAAGTGCACAGGCAAAATCATCCCCACAAACTTCTGCTCATCTTTCTGAGGGGTGCAAAATGACAGGGCCAGCAGGTCACCCCCATGGGCCAGGGGACACCACTGGGCTCCAGGGTCAAAGGCTGACCCTCTTTTTCCAGGCTGGGAGGATGAAATTGCCATCCCTTCCAGCTCCTGGCCTTCTGTAGGGTCAGAGTTTGTCTGCATTTAATCTTTAAGTGCTTTCCAGCTGTCACTTTAAATAAATAAACAAATAGATAAATAAATATGTACATGTATATCCCCTGTACTGCAGGCACAGGAATTTCCTGTGATCTCCCGTTCAGAAAGGCAGTGATTCCTGTCTCAGGGTGAATGCCATCAGCCTCCTTGGCTCTCAGCAGGCTGGAGCTGAGCCAAGAGGCATTTTTCCAAGTGACTGACAGTCTGCCCAGGCTGCAGAGACACCCTGGTTCCTCCTCTGTATCATGAGGAGAAGTGTGGGAACAGTTACTGTAATTTGGAGACTCAACAGAGGCCAAAATACATCACAGAACAGCTTAAAAACACACAAGAGTTCAAGAAAACACAGACAAAAATGTGTAGCAAAATTCCATTTGGAAAATGTAGTGAAGGCTATGGCTGGTGTTTATTTTATATATTGTTAAGGCCTTTATAGAGAGAAGGTTAAAAAAATCATAGTGCTGGCAAGGTGCAAACTTTTTGTGAGATGGAGCTGAACTTTATCTATTTAACTCTTCCTCACATTGAAGTCAGCACTTTCCAGCTCATGTTTTACAATCCAAACAAGCCCTGGGTTTACTGCCCCTAGAACTAAATTCTCAGTACTACATACACAGGGACACAGAGGTTACTGAGTCTTCCATTGGGTGAGTCCTTCACTTGAAAAAAACTAATTATTCACTGCCTTTTTTAAGGATGAAATACACTGGAACAACCATTTAATTTTTAGAGAGAGGCATCTAAAAGTCACGATCACTTTCCTTCAGAGAGGACACTGCCCTGTAAAACAACACAACTCCTCAGGGCACACCTGCTCTTGCTCCACAGCAAAACCAACCTGAATTTCTGCAGGGGGTCAGCGTGTTTTTAGCCCCACAAAGGTTCAACACACTCTGAGGGTGTCCAGCAACCTCCCAGAAATGGCTTAGGAATAATTAGCTAGACAGCATAATCGGGTGTGTTTTGAAAAAGCAAAGAGGTTTTAATTAAAGAGAAAATAACAAACTATACAGAGGAAAAGAACAAAAGCTGTGCACAGTGCAGGGAGGTCCCTTGCACCTGCTAAGACACCCCGAATATGCCCCAAGAGACTCTGTGCTCTCTCTCAAGTATTTAATGATCTAGGAGGGTTTTCTGGCATGCTGTCCAATAGAAAATAGCCACATTCCTTGAGGAACAGCTCAAGGGTCCAACAGGTGCCTTTGTCCTGGTGATGCCTTAAGTTTTAGCTTACATGTTTTTCAGATTCTGCGCTGCCCCGGGGTGCAGCTCTGAGCCTCACATTAAGTGCTGTGAGCTCTTCACAGAGCAGGGAGACAAAACAAACCCTTTTCCTGCTGAGGACCAAGGACAACTTTCAGGCCCAAAAGCACAAACAAGGGTGGGCTGAAGGGAGGAACAAGAAGGATGGGACCTCACAGGCTGAAGCTGTAATTGGACAATTAAACCCTAATATGCAAATGGACCCAAAGTTATAAAAATATAAGACCTCGTGACTCGTCATTTTGTGACCATCCTTAGTCCACCTTGGGTGTAGCCCTGGTCAGGCCCTGTCCTGCCCAAGGTGTATCCTGGAGGCCTTTCAATAAATACCTGCTTTATTCTCTAGCTTTGTCCAGTCTCTGTTCCAGGTCAGCCTTCCCAAGGCATCACTGCTGCTGGGCCAATTATGGTGGGAGAAGCAGAGAATGGTTCATCTTCCTTATAAGTTCAGGGGGTGAGGCTTAAACTCTTTTTGTAATATGGAAACACATGCAACACCAACCCACTGGAGATGACACTTGCAACAAAAAGTATCCATGAGATTAGTGAATTTATCAATTCTTACCCTGCAGTTGAGCACTGATGGCTCTGACTGTGCACCGCTGCCAGGCCAGCACGTCTCCTCACACCTTCAGGAAAAAAAAGGACATTTTCTCTTCAAATGTCATCATGTGTCCAGAGCTCCATGAAGGAAGGATATCACATTTTCTTCTGGGAAGATGGAACCCATGTTCAGGCAGAAAAGCAATGTAAAAATCAATCGGGTTCCAGAGATACTGAAGCTGAAAAATAAACTGGTTTCACTGTACACCAGTGATCAGAAGCTGACACTTTCAAAAATGCTTTATTTATGGAAGGCTCAGAAATTTCCTGTTTAACAAAAGAAAAAAAAAATGGACTTATGAAGTTCAAATATCAAGAAGTCTCACTGACAAATTAAGCCTTGCTAATTATTGTACCTACTTCTCCTTACTGCTGTGTGCCAGTGATAGTCTGGCAAGGACCATGGATTAAGGGTAAATTCCTCATACAGCTGAAATGCCAACACGGATGTCGTGTCTCAGATTTCACTCAGCAGCACAGTGAACTTCAGTACTTGCATTTAAAAGGAGAAAAAAGAAAAAAGAAAAAAAAATAAGCCCCAAATGCTGTTGGCTTCAAACAGAGCTTGTCACTGTCTGTAGAGATGCTCAGTTTGTCAGCACTTCTCACTTTTGACGCCACTATTGAGCCAGCATGAAAAAAATTTCTCTGGTTGAAACACTGCTGGGGAAGCTTCAGGAGAGGAACAAAAACCTTACACCACATCCATTTTGCTTGTATTTTAAAGCAAACTTGCAAAGGCAAAATATTTTCAAGGTGAGGGCCTAAGTTAACACATAAATATATGTTATTTCCATTAATGCTCCAATAAAGAAGGCAAATTAAATTAAATATAAATTCTACATTTTATCAGAAATACTGACTGCCTTCTGCTAAGGTGAAATCTGTCTTTCCTCAGATCCGTGTTTTATAGTGCCATTAGGATTTTTTCCTGCAATATGCACTAAAGAAAAGAAGAAATAAGAAACCGTGAAAAATTCTGCCTTTAAATTTCTTATGTTGTCTCTGTTACTCTGAAAAAGTTATTTCTTCTCCAGAGGAGAGACTTATTACTCAACTTCCAAGCACTCCCATTTTGTCAAAAATAATCCTCTATAATTTAACAGCAGCCACCAGAACTACCTTTGCAGAGCAGCTGGATGCCTGTAGGCCTACAGAATTCCTGGGGTCTTCCCAAACAAAATTCCCCAGGCAAACCACTCCCTGCAAGGAGGGGTCCTCAGGTCATCAGTCAAACTTGAAAATGTCAATTACTGCAATTGTTACAGTGAAAGATAAACTACTTTAAGAGATTTAGAACTCCAATTCCTTTTATAACTTAAATTAGGATAAGGCAACTGATGGTATTCTTAAGATTTTAACAAACTTGAAAGCGTGAAAGCTTTTAGGCTGCGATGATCAAAATGACTGTAAATGGTTCCACTACTCCAAATGAAAAATTTAATATTTCAAAGATAATTCCAGTACTTGAAAATATTTAAAATTCATGTGAGAAGCAAATGAAATGTCTGTCCATGGACCAATATAAGCGTCCTGTGAATAAAGATCTATTTAGTCAAGTGGATGCCTGTATTTAACTGAGAGGTGGTTGGAATCACTAAACCTAGTTAAATGTAAATGTGTCTTTACTAACTTTGTTCCCAACTCCAATTTCCACTTTAAAAAAAAAAAAAAAAGAAAAAAGAAAAAAAAATCAGAATTATTTCAGTAAAATCTGAAGAATGTAGGAGGGCATGTGAGAAGATCAGACTGAACCTCAAGTACTCCATGACAGCTAATTTTCTGTGTTTCCAGAAAAGCAAGATTTTGCTGTCTCTGAAAGACTCCCTTAATCCTCCCACGCACTCGCTCTATTTCTGCCTTCTGAGAAAATGCACTTCCTTGCACTGAGCTGCTCTCATCCCATGAAGTAACAGAACCACATCTTACCCAGCCCCAGCTCCTTCATGAATATTAAAACAAAAGAGATCGTGGCAGGGAAAGGGGAATATTGGAAAGGACATTTGAGGAAATCCTCCTAAGAATTACTGAAAATACCTCGTAAGAAGAAGAAGGAAACCAGGTCGCATCTCCCCCATTTCTGATTCCTTATTTCAGATAAAATATTTATTTTAAATAGTTTAATAAAGGAAACAGAGAGAAGAACCAAGGAAACCTGTAATTTCTGAGGAAATATAGCTTCCTAAGCACTTGAGAGGATTTTTTCTTAAGTCAATAGAAGGAGTTAGGATGAAGGTGAGAAGGGATATCTAAGAAGAGAAAAGAAAGTTTTGAAGATAGATGACTTAACTTTCATTCTGACGCATGAAGGATGATTTTAACTTCACAGAATGCAGGCAGAGACACTGAGGCATGTCTTTAATGAAGGAAAAAAAACCCCAAAACCAAACCAACAACTGCCCCAAAACCGAACCAAATTGAACAAAATAACAAAAAACCCAGAACCCCTCAAAAAGCTCCAAATGACATTAACAGGGCTATGCTGTCCTGTCTCTATTTCAGCATTTTTAGGAGTAATATGCTCAGAGAGGCTCATTGGCTGAAATATTTTGCATTTGAAATACCTCCAGGGATATGAAGCTGTTTAGTCTCACTTTCTTTATGTCCTTTTCCTCCTGTTCTCCCCAGAGAATATTTGTTTGGTGTCAGTTTTACCACATCCTGGAGGCAGACTGGGCTCCACCGTCACTGTGAGCCAGAGGACAGATGATTGTGATTTTAGGTGTTTTCCTTATTGTTTATATAAGAGAAACATGTAGGGGCATTAACTGAAATCAGAATCTGTCTGTAAAATGGTAGGAGATGGGATTTTCATGCATATTGCTTAGATTGGATTAGATTAGATTAGATTAGATTCCAGTGAAATACATAGTAAACCTCCCCCCCCCCCAAAATATTTCAGGTGTTTGAAAATCACTGTATCTTATGTAAAAGGAAAAAAAAAAATCACTCACTTCCTCTCAGAATTTCTCTTGTCCTTTCCTACTCTTTTTCTGGTAATAAAATCATCTTCAGGTACAACATCTTTATAGTTTCTGGGGAAATATTTACTCAGCATTCATCTGGCAACAGCTCCATCCTCCACGGCTTCTACCAGGCAGGTCATAAAAGCTTTGTTATTAAGAATCTGAAAAAATCTAAAATAATATATAAACTTTCTGGGACAACATGAAAGTTGTGCATCACGTGGGTGATTAATGTTGTCTTTTTGATGGTATGAAACAGAAACCTCTCAAATTTTAACCACAGAGTGATTTTCCCTTCCTTAGTGCAATCAGAATTCATTTTACCCATTTTACTCAGATTACCAGGAGTAAAGCAGTCCTGTAAATAATCAGATAAATTTGCCTTTTTTATTATTATTTTTTTAATATTGAGGGTCTATTTGCCCTTCACTTAGTATCTTGGTCATTGACAGATAAGGAGAAAACAATATAAAAGCAAAACAGCCAAACAAATCCCAGACAGCTTTATATTTAAAACATAATAATTGCTACAAATTTTTGAATAAAACAAAATCTATACATAAATGAACATGTCAGAGTAGCTTGCTTATTGTTGGCAATTAAAATACAAGAAATGGATGATTAGGAAAGGTGTGTAAGCTGACAAATTTATGTGGATTTTACGGAAGATACTTAAAAATAAAAAAAACCCCTGTCATTTTATCAGCACCAAAAACCATTTCAGACCCAGTTTGTGACAATCTCTGAAGATAGTTGCAAGAAAAATATATTCACAAACCATGGGAATGCAATCAGCACCCACCATAGAGCAATTTTCTTAAAGACTTGGTTCTTTCTTCTTTCTATTTTCTTTACAATACTCTGTGTATTTTAATTGTTTAAACTACACTATACTCTTACTGTAAATTTATGTCTACAAACACGACAGCTGTGACTTTCTTGTCTCCTCTCTAAGGAAACCTCGTTTTCCTTTTATTTGAGAGAATGCTGAAGATTCACAGCTTGAGCACAAGAGTCATTTTCCTGCAGGCACCATGGATTCAATCCCCAGAAATTCCTCCCATTTGAAACCCCTGCCATACCAAAAAAAAAGAGGAAACACAATGGCCAACCACTTAAGCTGCATCCCAGGGTTAGAGATGAGCATTACTGAGCAGAACAGGCATGAGAGCAGGATGTTTTCTCCTCCTGGTAACTTGTGTGGGGCGACAGTTTGGATTTGTGGTGATCCCAGTGTTGATAACACAGGGGTGGTTTAGTTATTGCTCACACAACAACGAGGCTTTTTCCGTTTCTCACACCATCCTGCCAGGACAGCTGACCCCAAATGACCACAGGGATGTCCCAGACCTTCTGGGGTCATGCTGAGCAACAGAAGCTGGAGGAAGAATGAAGAGATGATGTTCACAGCTTGGCATGTTTGATCCCAAGGCACCATTCCATGTCAGGGAGTCCTGCTCTCCTGGGGATGGTTGAACATCTGCCATCACGGGAAGATAAATGAATTTCTTTGCTTGTGTGTACAGCTTTTGCTTCACTTATCAGGCTGTCCTGATCCCAACTCACAATTTTTCTCTCTTTTACCCTTACAGTTCTCTACCCTATCCCAGTGGGGAGGAACAAGTGGCTGAGGGGAGCTGAGCTCTCCTGCAGGGATAAATCATGGCATGTGCTGCAGCCCAGAACTCAACTGTGTGCACGAGTGAGTGGATCCAGAGAAATCACAGTTTCCCACCCCATGGGATTCAGCAGGAAAACTGCCAGACCATATTAACACCTTCTAACAGCTCAGGTCAGATGAGTTCAGGTGAGTTTACACACTCTCTGGAAGCCAGAGCCAAAAAAAGCTTGGCTGACCTCAAAAAAGGAGGTGCTCAGAGCACAGTGAATAATATTCATGAGGCTTGGCTGGCCCAGAACAAAACAGCACCAGTGAACCACAACCGTAAATGAATGACAAATCAATTTGTTGGGAGCTACTCTGAAATAAGATATTTCCCTCCAGAGAAAGGTCACACCTGCAGAAACCTCTTCTTTGCTTCAGGCAGGTAATGAGGAGTAACTCCTCAGTGCTGCCCCTGAGGGAACAACATCCCCAGTCACCTCTGAGGGAAAACAAAAGGTTTGGGATACAAAATTCATAGGTGGACCTTGTAACCCCAGGATTGAGAGCCCTTGGAAAGCAGCAGGCTGTCCTACCCAATAAGCATGACAACAATACAAAGTGTTCTTCCAGGAATATATATTTATCATAAATTTATGATAAATATTGTTTGGGATGAATAATTCACCCAGCTCTAATTTTAAGTATGGGGCTCTGCAACATTATTGATGAAGAGCATCCCATAAGCCTCTAAAGCAGCTGAAAAAGAAGATAATATCTAGGATATTTAGTGCTAAATTACACATTAATACAAACCACTATTGTATAGGTACTTTCCTATCTATGTGTTTAGCAGCATTTTATACTCATGACACTGGAAAAGTGCCTAGTAATAAAATGTACTGGAAATGGGAAATTGAGACATTTTCTGGGAAGGTTACCTGTTTTCCCTGAGGCCTGGGCCCCATCTCTGGTAGAACTGCCTCTCTTCCTGATTTAGAAAAGAAATTTTTTCGTAAATAAAAGAGAAGATTCAGAAAAAGGGAATCCTACAAGCAAAAATAAGCACCAAAAATTGTTATCAAACCCACAGTAAATATAGAGGACTAAAGGGCTACATTAAAAAAAAAAAAAAAAAAAAAAAAAAAAAAAAAAAAAAAAAAAAAAAGTAAAAGAAAGAACAGCATTAGTGTCCTTTCATATTTCAAAACTGTGAACAGCCATTAAGAAAATGCTGTACCAAGAGGGATTTTCTCTTACTCCTGTGGCTTCTGTGGGTAGATTAGTGGAGAGTGCTGATGTTGGATGCCACAGAAAATCATTGTACCGCCATAAGTTATAGCTTACGATGGGCCACAAGTCACAAAACCAACACAGAAAAATCCTCTTTATTTGATACTTGATATTTTTTCCTAATATTAGAGTGGTTTTCCACTAATAATATTCTCTTTTTTTTTTAATAAACTCTCATAATAGAATTTAGTAACACTGGGACAAAAAGAACCCCTACGTTTTGCTTATGGGCCGATATTTTATTTTTCCCACTACTGCATTACAGGTGCACTGTTGCCTTCTTTTTTGTGAAGGAGGGATTTGCAGTTTTAGAACTGCAGAGCTCAGATATCTTATTTTCTGATTTAACTATGACTAATTGCAATGCAGAACAGATGCAGCAACACAGCTTTGGATAGCAGCTACACAAATACCACATATGCTCTTTTATACTTATAATTAGCACTTCCTTCCAGAGTATATGTGACAAGATTATTTGAAGTAGTGGAAGTCCCACAAGACCTTGCACTATCATTCCACGCAGATCCCTTCTAACACGTGTTCTCCATCTCCAAGGTGCAGAAAATACCTCAGAACCCTCCATTAATCTGCAAAATGCTATTAAAAATACCCTCCTTTAAAGTGCATTGCCATATGCCTGAGGATAAGATAGGCAGAGCAGCTCATTGGGCAGTTGTCTTCAATTCATTTCAAGTCTTCAACTTTGCAGCTCTTTCATTGCTGGTGGAGGAGCACTGAACACATCACAGCAGATGCTGAGCTCCCAGGTGCTGGTTTTGGGAGGTGTGTGCCAGCCTGCATCCAAACTCGTTTAGGTAGATTTAAATCTCTGCACTGTGCCAGCACGCTCCATCAGTTTGTAACAAGCCTCTGTGGCTGCACTTCTGCCTTCAGACTGAGACTTGGAACATTCCTGTGGCCTCCCACTCCTCTGGGGAATTAAAACTCAGTGTTTAAGTCCATAATAATTTCTCTAATTATTTTCTCCCATCTTGGACACTGTCACTTATTTTGCTCCCAGCTCAGTGGCAGCATTAACATTTACACTTTTCTCTGAGGGTGGATTCACATATGTTCTTTCCTGAAATGTTTCTGAACCAGACAAAGTCTGATAAACAACCAAATGCCATTTGGGATGGGGGGACAGCAAGCCAAAATACAATTCTGTTGGATATATGATGATTTTNTTTTTTGTTCAGACTGAAAGGAGCTAAGTTTCTTTTCTGCAGTATCCCGGGAAAAGAGGATGATGATATCTAGAAGAATTGTTTAACCAAATCCCTCTTCACACACCAGCTATGTAGCAGTCAATCCATAGTTAGAGTCATCCAAATCTCCTCTTCTTGCTGAACACAGCCCTTAAACCCAACTGTTGATTTCACTTATATTCATGTTATCATACAAAACTACCACTCGCAGATGCTACCACATAAAACTGCAGACAAACAGAAACAGATGAACGTGTAGATAAATGCATAACACACATTTAGATATGGGGAAGAAGGAGCAAAAATAAAACACAACACAAGCTGTGATCATCATCACAGAACTTACCTGAAAAATGGTGATATCAAAAAAACTCTCCTGGGGAATATTTTTGTCTGAGATCTGCTATGGAAACTGCAGTATGGCTGTGCCATCAGGGTTCTGATCTTCTCCAAAAAGCAGAGATGTGACAGGCACTGCCACCCCCTGCCACTCGTTGACAGGTTTAGGATGCATGCTGATGGGGAAAATGCAAATATTGAGAAGTTTCATCATTTGTTTTCCTTGAAAAGAGAAAGTTATGTAAAACAACTGCTTGCTGCTTGGTTTTTTCCTGTCACTTCTCTGAAGCAGCAGTACAAATAACTTAAATTTTACAGCTTTTTTCTGGGGGCCTGTTTCCTCTCTGACAAACGCTGCAGATGCATTTTTGAGGTGGTAATGTGACCTTATGAACAACAATCATACAACAAAGGCAAATTGTTAAACCAGCTTATTAAGGGAAATAGGAGCAAGGTTAGTTCAGGTTAGTATCACATTTTACATCTTGCCCAAAGAAGTCGTAGAAGCCCCATATAAGGCAATATATTGGCGGCAAAAGCTTCGTTTCAGGACCAAGAGCCCTCAACTTTTCCCCTTTCAGCTAAATCCTTCTTGTCATGTCTACAAGCGTAGAAAGAGCAGAATGGGTGAATTTACTTCAGACCTGGGTGCCTGGTGTCAGAATTTGGCTGTGCATATGGGTGAATGAGATCTAAAGGACAGGTGCCACGTGTGCTAATTGCCTTCATCAAAGCTGCATGAATCAGTTCTTTCAATCACAGAGAGCAGAGCCATTTCAATATTTCTTTTAGAGAATGGCTTGCTTTTCAGACACACTGGCATGAAGTGTATGTGAGCTAAGAGACACCATTTTTTGATTAAAATGCTTTTCTCAAAATAGGCAATGAATATAAGGTGTAAGAAAATCAGAATTATCCTACCTTTACACTGGGGTAGATGAGCCATTGGCTTCTCGAGTTTCCAGCAATTTTGTTCCACCTAACTTTTAAAAAATTGCCCTGAATGCTGATCAAGCTTTTGTTTACAAAAGAAAATTGAACCAGGATAGCCCCAAGTGAAGTCACCCTACAAACCCAGGAGCACCTGAACTATAGCACCACACGCAGAGCAGTAGAGAGCGAGCCCCTTATTTGTAGCAACTCATAATGAATGAGTGCCCAAATGCTGTGTGACCTCTGAATGGTCTGTAAATTAAAAATTCCAACTTCCAAAGTAGAAATTCCCATAAACCAATCACCTGTGTTTGGTATTGTTGCTCCTGCTTATGTTCCTGTCACCCGTCACCAAGTCACTGGTAAAGCCATCAGTGCTGCAAGAAAGGATTTGGTGTCACATTGCACCAGATAAGCACAGTGATCATGAAACAAAACAGCTTCAGAATAATCCAGCAGGAGTTACCAGGATAAAACTCAAATAAATCATCGGGCATTCCAATTTACCAGCATTTTTCGGGGCAGCGCTCAAAACACTCCCTTTCCACCCCCACCATTTTCCCTTTACAACCTGTTAAAATAACACTGTCTACAATTACAGGGTCATTTGTTATGCATGATATAATAGACTGCAAATACAAAAAGGCATTATCATTACTTTTGTCCTTTCTTCTTCCAGGCCAGAATATTACATAGTCCTTTACTTTGACAGTTATTGCTTTTAGATTGGTAATAGAATGGTTTGTGTTGCTCATTATCTTGAATGATGATAATATTAGAGTTTGGGGAGCCTGCGTTCCCTGTTAAGTAAAGTAAAGGCTTCATATAATTTACCAAAGGTTATTACTGGACAATTACCCACAATACAGTTCAAGTCTAATAAACGTTAGCCACATTCACTCTTAAATACCACATCTGGAGTGTGGCTCCTAGGAAACTGCAGAGAATGATTTAAGGCATTTATGTGCCTGGAAGCAGGAGGGGAGTTTATCTGTGTATTTACCTGGCTTTATATGTGTTTTTTGGTGTTCTCTAATTGATATGTGGGTTTGGTGTGTATTAATGGGTGTCCTTAGGGAAAGGAATTAATTGAGAAACATACCTAGCTGGGATTCAGAGACAAGAATGGAAGGGGGAGAAGGAACGAGGTATAACCTAAGTTTTCACCCTTACTATTGGGAATAATGGAATAACTTCATATTTAACTTCCTAAAAATTATATCAGGTTTTGGCCTGAGACTTTACATAAATTATGACAGCCTAATGCATTAAATTTATTAGTCAGCAAGGGACGAAACCCAGAGCCTGATTTTATCCTTCTATCCCTTTTATCACTGACCATGGCCAGCATCTCCAGACCTGTAGCAGGACACACTTCCCCACCTGCAGCCAGGGAGTGGCTCCATTCCTGGGGAGGCTGACTGAGGGTTTTCCACCTGGGAAACCTTCTGGGCTGGGGATCCTTGACAATCCCCTCCATGTCTGGGTCTCTCAGATGTTTACATGAGTATAACATTCTGTACCCAGGCACACACATGTATACAAACAACATTTTTTTTCCCTGTCCCTTTTCTGTTTGCTACTCCAGTTTGCCTGCAGCCATTTATGTTCAATTTATGTTTATCAGTTCATTTCTCTGGCAGCTGCACTTTCAATGAAATGTTTTTATTTGCTGCCAAGTAATAGTAGCTGGAGTTATTTGCCCTATGAATCTTGGTAGATTAGTTTTTGTAATTTACATACATATCCAATTGCTACCAATTTTCACTGACAGTTCTCTCTTTGGACTTTGTTTCATTTCTATTTTTGAACTGTAACAGTTTCAGACGTACAGCTCTCTGCAAACTTTATGATATGCCCTGCATTATTATAGTTATCTAGTAATGCAAAAGTGAAAGAAAACCTTTAACTCAAAACGTTAAAACAGTCTGCAGAAAATGAAGTTAATGTTTCATGAAATAAATGTCGTAATACAAAAAGACTTATTTTAATGGAAATTTGCTCAAAGCTTCGGATGTTTCTTTCCTGGCTGACACCAGCTACTATTCTTCACATGAATGCGCGAGCCCAGAGTGATTAGGTCAGCTGGTTCCTCCACAGGGCAATAAATGACTGTGAAACTCCCCAGATTTGCAGATACGATGATGTGACAGGAGCACCAGCCCGTGGGTGTGACACACCCGCAGTGGGTTTGCCCTCCAGAGGGAGCACAACGATGTTTGGGATTCCTGATGCTCCAAGAGCCAGATAAGCCCTAAACCCAGGATAACGCTCCTCCATGCTGTGCTGGAACCGCTGGAGCAGATGTTCAGGGGAAGCCAAGAGAAGCACACAATTGCTGTCATTACATCCCTCGATGCTGTGATGGGTGGGCAGGGGCAGGCAGGAGGTGCACACCTGCAGGTTTGCTCGGCATGGGCCCAGCACAGGCATCTCTCAGGGGAAAGGGGAGGCTTTTCCAGGAGCTGCTGTGGGATTTCAGTGAGCACAGAAGCTGCACACACCCCGTTCAGAAGCAGTTCACCCCCTGGATACAGCAAGCCTGGCCCCCACCTCTCATCTTGTGCAAAGCAATCGGATGTGATGCCTAAGGATTTCAGCTTTTACACATTTTTCATAGCTTTGTAGACTATTAATACGTGGTTATACAGCTCCTGGTATTTTTCCTACCCTTTCTCTTAGATTTTAGAGTAATAAGCTATTCCTGAAATACTGTTTATTCTTATTTTCAAGAAGAGGACCTACAGGAAGAACATCTTGTTTTCCAGTGTGAGGATAAACAACAAGAAATGGGCCACAGCAGCCCTGGACCAACTCCAGTGGGGCAGTATCTGGGGGAAAAATTACCTAACCAACTGCTCTTCTAATTGGACAATGTTTGTTAGATATGATAATTTGTTAAACTTATAAAAATTGTAGAAATCTGACACTGAATGTGCCCATAGTCCATAACTATGGATGCTCCTTAATGTTCTCTTAACAGAACTGCTTTTTTCTCTTAACATTTTAACACTCTTGCAATGGTTTTTATCTTTTGAAATCAGACAACAGATGCATAACAAAATCTCAAGGTGTTTGGTGTGGGGCAGAGCTTGCTGAGTGCAGCTCATGATGCCTGACAGGAGGGGACCTGCAAACAGAAGTTTTTGTTAAAATCTGGAAAGCAGAAGATGCTGAGGACCTGGAGAAGGCACTGAAAATTGCCCTTAGAGTGTCCCTCCCAGACCTGCAATAACACAAAAGAAATTCATGAGGATTTTCAACATAGCCTGAGCAACTTAGGGAAACAAATTAAATCAATGTGCTTGTTACTTCCACCTGCTTTCAAGACGTCAACTTAATTTTAAAAAGCACAATGGCAGCATGCATAGTGAACAGGTCCAGACTTTCAACTTTGCTTGTCCTCTGGGCTCAAAACTGGGAGTGAATTCCACTGCATGGCAAAGATACAAGGCAGCAGACAGCTTTCCTAGATGAGAAAAGAAATAAATTCCTCCAGGTCTGTGTATCTTGTAGGAAAAAAAGTATGAAACTTTTCCTGTACTGTCATCTTTCAATAAATGAAAATAAAATATTCAGAACATTGTGTGATTAAGTCTAAGCAATAAAAAAAAAAGCAGCTACAATTTTGATGAGCAGTGTTGCATTCAAAAAAACAACAGCAACATTCAGCTGTGGAGTTTTACAATATAGCACGTTCCAAAGAGATTTTTTTTTTTCCTTTTAATGTCGAGGCAGGATCCTCATAAAGTCGGGGAGACTGCTCAGAATCTTATAACTGAGCTGCACATGGGCTAGAATTCAGCCAGAAGAGAGAGCAGTAACTTAGCAGCCAAGCTCCAGCCACCAAAGAAGACTCTAAATCAAGCAAGGGCAAGTACTATTGATGCTGCCTTCCCCCAGGTGGATACTGGTGATGAATGCATTCCACATGCCAATAATCTCAACCTTTGTTCAGGGTGATGCAGGCTTTGCATTGCATTACTGGCCAACACCTTGCTGCTCTTTGCCACCTCTCTGCATTGGGTGCCTGCCCATCTGGGCTTGCAAGCCTTTCTTTGTTTTCCTTTTCCACTGGCTGTTCTTATTTCCCCAGTGCCCAGGCAGACGTGGCCAACTTCTCAAATGAAAGTGGCCTTGATGCCTAAGTACATTTTCTTGGTCTTGCTCAGTTCTTTTTAAATTAAAGTTCTACTGGTAGGTATGTTCATGTTAGTGTTTATTAGTAGCAGCTCCCAAAGCATATGGAAATTCTCTTTGTTCTGTTTATGTCATTTACACTTCCCTGAATAAAATCATTTAAAGGTTTCACCAGCACTGTGCACCTCAACTGCAGGAGCTTCTTGCTTTAGGTACCAAAGTGCAGTTTTGAATTTATTCTTCTATCCCTGCAACCACAGTTTCTAGCGCCATTCTTGTCCTTAGATCATTAATATCATGGTTTAGAACAGCAGAGAAATCTGTTCAGTTCCTCTCTTTTCCTGGGAGAACCTGAACCTACACTTCTGCCAGGACACAGAATAGAATTTACCTGTTACAACTATCCTGATTTTAGTGCTGCCCTTTCCAGCTACAAACAACAGAAAATTCCAATTTCCTCTGGTTGAATTAATGATGCTCTTCCTTAAAAAGTGGCATAACAAGCTCAAGCATTCAGGCTTTTCTGATGCACATCAGCCGTGATACTTGCAACAACATTGGGCGCCATAACAAAGCACACACCTTTACCACTGCAAACAGATCACAGCAACAGCTTCAATTTGCTATGGAATAAATACATTTATATTTAATACACATCCCTCTCCTGCCTACAAACCCTGCAGTAGCACAGCTGCAAAGGGGCACCTGCTCTGCTGACTACAGGAGCTCATTTTTCTTGTGGGAAGGAGCTCAACAGATATGCTTGGAATTTAAGCAGTGCGTGTTTTGCCTCTCATGGTTGGTTTAAAATTACATTAAAATTACATTAAAGCAATGAAGGCTTATTGATCACTATCAAAATAAAGTCTCTAGTTACTCATGTATAAGGAATTGAGTAAGCAGGGGTGTGAGCAGAAAATTGTAGTGTTCACAAATTGGAAAGTGATATTCTAATGTATCCTGGCATAACAGGGCTTGAACAGGAGTCTTACAACTGGAAAGAAGTTTGACTTCCCAAGGGAAATGGTTTCAAATCTGGCTTCAAAGAAAAAATATTTTCATTTCCTGAGGAAAATAGTCTTATTGGGAAGATTTTTTTGAACCCTAAGGAAACATAAAATCATTTACCACCTGGGGAATTTTATTATATTATGTCTGTTTTACCATCACATGCAATATGTTTTCTAGTCTTATTCTTGTTACAGAAACAGCAACATGTAAAGCAAGTAAACTTAATTTTTTGTGTGTGTGTGGTAGTGGTGGTGTTTGTTGTTGTTTTGTTGCTTTTTGGTGTGTGTGTGTGCCAACTTTACCTGCTTAGAAGGCTAAACCATTGTTTTCAGTCAAGTAAAAGATCCAGGCAGAGACATTTCGGGCCCCTCTCCTGAGCAGGCAGAGACTCTCAGGGCAGCTGTGATGCCAGCAGGGCTGTGGTCACCTGGCACAGGAGCTGTGGAAAAGCCTCTGCCTGAGGGTTTGGGCTGCCACGATTTCCACCAGGAAAAAAAAGTGGCTTTTCTGTGCCTGCTGTGTCGCCCTAAATGACAGCCTAATTGCTCTGCCCAAAGAAGTTCAGGCGAGTCATTCCCTACTGCTCATTTCCTGTCACGACCAAGGTGGGAAGAGGTGAGAAAAGCCAAGTTAGAGCTGCACCTACTGTAGATGCCTGAAGTCACGTGAAATTTATGCTGCCAGATAATTATTGACTCAAGAGATCAATGACACTAAGACAAAAAGCTGTTATTTTTATTTGCTGCAAGTTCTGGATTAGGTTTTGATTCTAGCTGCATTCTTGTTAATGTTCAAAGAAGCATAATCTGTGTGAAAATTAATGGAAAATGAATCACTGCGTTATAACAAGAGAAGTAGGAACACAGACCTGGTTGTCTAGAAATTTGATTTGTGCTGCATACTGAATGGGGTGTGCAGTACCTATGTGAAGGATAAAAGTGAATGTTTTATAGATCTTTTTAATGGTTAAAACAGACAGTATCATTACAAATACACTTCTCACTATTTTTTTTTTCAATCTAGTGTAAACATTCTGAAACCTGGTTTTTAATTCAATATAAAACAAACAAACAAAAGACCTAAGTGTGAATCATGTTTCTTCAGAACATTCCCTTCAGTTTTACTCAAAATTCCATTAAAATCCTATTCTTTTACAACTCTGACAGGTTATTTTGGACAGGTAAGTCCAGAAACGTTGACGCTGCTTCAGGAAGACACAACTATGAGAGTCCTCCTATAATTCTGAGTTGTTAGAAAAGGGAAATACACCTGGAAGGACGTATATTTAATAAACTAAGTAGAAAGTAGGGACTAGAAGGTGAATTATTCTTTCCCTTTGTGTTTTAGTTGTTCTTGCTGCACGTCTCAGCATTAACTCAGCTTCTCCCTCAGCCAGCCACAGTTTTCTGTAAGACACAGAGAAACTCCCCACATTCCTTCCCTGGTTTTGAGACAAGAAGAGAGGCAGAGTTTATGTGCATGGCAGTGGCACATAAACTACTGTAATTCTTTTGATTTCCACAACTGAAGCATAAAGGGGCATACCTCAGTGAAAGTACTCCTGTAGGGTAAATATAACTGAGTTCTATCCCAAAAATAAATCCCAAAGCAACACTACTTGTAACAAACATGATGGAGCTGATGAGTTTCTAAATTCAGAAAGGAGTGTTCTGCCCTGAACTGGAGGAATTTTTTTTGTTAGAGAAAGGAAAACTGCTACCACTAAAATAAAAAAAAAAGAATAAATTCTTAAAAAACCCCATCCACCAACAAACCAACCTCCTCTTAACCCATTTTCCAGTAAAAGTAGCTTTTATACCTAAACATCATTACACAAGTAAATTCTTTCTTTTTCTCTTCACACACACTCTCCCTCGTGCATGTTTCTGTGTTTTACAGATATGAATTTCACACAACTGGAAGAAAAAGAAATTGCCAGAGATAATGCATGCACCACGTGGAAAAGCAAACAGCAGTGCCAGAAAACATTAAAGCTTCATTTACTCATGTCTGGCATATAGATATTGTAGCAACTTCCTGGATACTCTCCTTACCAAGAAAAAAAAATATATATATATACTGTATGCAGGACTAGAACTTCTGAAAGCAAATCTGTTTTTCATGTCCAATGGAAATTTCTGAAAATTATTTTCTTTACCACGTCACTGTCTCTCTCTTCCACCTTTTCCTTCAGCTGATGGCTTACAAACATGAATCTCTTACAGGAGTTTCATTTGTTTCTGACTTTTTAATGTAAAACCAGGTACTGTTGTGCTTGAGGTGTAGAAACAAATCAAGCTCATTCACTTCATTTGGGCAGGAATAATTTTATATCTTGAGTTACTACACCCAAATTTCGCAGCCTATTCTTTTAGGTGATCCATCAAGCCAGAAATGGCAACCCTGCATCCAGGATCTCTTTGCATCTCTTTTCCTGTGTCATGCCTTTGATTCACTGAATATGTTATTTGTCATTCTTTGTACTAAATAACGAGTAGCTTACAAATACATCTGCTGCAAAATAGATAAAAAGCTCACTGCAACCAAAGGTGTGGTTAAACCCTCCCCCTGAGAAGCAGCTGGCCAATTTTATACTCTTCAAGAACAAAATCACTTTTCTTCTTATTGATCAGCTAGGGACCGTGACTGGTGGCACAAAACATGCAGGACATGAATTAAACTTCCCAATTTGCAGTGACCTTTACATCAAAAGAAAGGCAGAGTGGTTTTCCCAGGAGCTGGAGTGTACTTGCAGTTCCCATTTCAAAGTCACTTCATCATCTTTGAAGAGAAACTCCATAAAGTCCAGGAGCAATGCACATTTTCATATTGCTTTGGGATTTGCTGCTCGTGGTGGCACACAGTGCAGAGCTCATGGTTCAGATCAGGACTCACTTGAACAATGCAAATATAATGTGCAATCCCAAATTGTTCTTTGTTCACATTTTCTTCTGTGCATACCTGAAATTTAAATTACCTATATAACTCTTCCCAGACAGGTTTTAATTATTCACTGGTTTAAATTATTCATATTTAGCAGAGTCCCTGCATAACACCCACTGATTTTTTTAATAAAGTAATTTTACAAATACTATGGGTCTGTAAAGCTAGAAAAGCCCTCCTACATTCCCAAATCCAATATTCCACTGCTATTAGCAAACATTCATCTATGCTGCAGTCCTCATTTTCACATGCTTCCACCACAAAATTTTCTTTCAAGGATTAAGATTCTATTTTGTCTTGTAGGGCTGAAAGAGAGCCATGCCCATGAGCACCTCAGATGTAGTTATCTAGCCAGAACCTCATTGCCTCAAAAATCTGGTGTTTTAGAAGACTTTGGGGTGTTGGCAGAGCTGAGCCATCTGCTTCCTACCCTCTGAGGCTTCTCCAGGGGCAGCTGTAAAGGAATGTCCTCCAGGCACACCTCCTGTGCTGACCTCTCTCAAGATGCTCTTTCATTGGTTTTAAACTGCCTGGTAGCTTCCATAGTTTTTCTTAGACTGTATAAAATTGGGTTTGAAGTATTAGCTAGGCAAAAAAAGAAAAAAAAAAAAAGGGGAATTAATCTCTTTTTCAATTCTATGTTGAAATTCAAGTTACTGCAAGCCATATGGCTGCTCTTCCCCTGCTCCAGGGATCATTAAAACAGGGTGCCAGAAGAAGTGGATCAATGGGCATTGACTGTCTGGAAGGAAAACAGGAGGTGACATCCCTGGGAATGTTTAACTCCAGCACTGCTTCCTACTGTGACAGAAGCCAACCTTTTATCTGAGGACAGAAATGTCCCCACAGTACTTCCACACAGGCCCTATCACCTTCATTCTCCATGCAGGAGACTGAAGAAAAGACTTTTATAAGGGATTGAGATGGTTAATTTTTCGTTGTTTGCGCTCAAATCCCTCCACATCTCTGCTCCTCATCAATCCAGTGCCTGGGTCACTCTCCTGAAATTAGAAATAGAACTGTCCTCTCTCAAATTCCCTCTAACATCCCAGATGAGCTTAACAACCACTCTTAATTCTCCCACTTAACTCCAGCTTGAAACCTCAACCTGCACTCCCTGCCCTGCTGTCATAGATCCAATTCTCCTGAGCAACAAAAAAAATCCAACTGAATGCTAAATAAACAAAGTAATTAAAGCAAGATAAATGAAACAGGAAGGTTTTAATGCCCTTTGTCCTGGACAGTCCGGAATGAAGTCTGATTTCTTCAGGAGAGTGACTGATATTTAAAATCCAGACAGGCTTTTTACCTTGACTTGAGGGGGAATTAATTATTGTTGATATGTTAATATAGTTAACATCAAGTAACACCAAGGTCCAGGGGTGGAGTGTGTGAACATGTTTGTATCCAGTAACAACTTTACCTTTGAATTTTTTGGGGCTAGGTTTTGATTAAAGGGGTGATGGATTGATTCCAGCTTTTCACAGTCATTGAGACAGGGAAAGCGAACAAGAGACTACTCACTGAAATTAAATTTTTATAGTGATGTTTCAGCAACCATTTGCTGTGCCAGGAAAAACAAAACCAATATGAAATAGAGTTATATTAGGTGTCATATTAATACAATAGCAATACCCAAGCTCAGCTGTCAGGTCTCAGAACAGGGTCTTGCACTGGATTTACTTTACAGAAGTTAAAACTGTCAGGACAGACAACCCCAAAGCAAATCCAGGGTGATTCTGTTCAAGCAAAGTCTCCTCTGGCTGCGCTGTCTCATGGCTCTTGGCTCTCTAATTACAGAAACATAGGCTTTAAAATTTCATCCACATCCAGATCACCTGCTCAAACAGAGGTGCAACTGTGTGAAATTACCTCACTCCCTTCCCTCGCTCATCCTCTGGTCCAAGCAAGCAAAACCTCTTAAATTCTTGCCTCAGGCAACTACATCTCTTCCCAGGGAAGTTTCCCAGGGCTTTTTTTGGTTGTTTGTTCTGTTTTGCTTTTTTGTTTAATTTGTTTTGCTTTTTGTTTTTTTGGTTTTTTTGGGGGCGGCGGGGGGGGGAAGTTGTGGGGTTTTTGTGGTTGGGTTTTTTTTGACGGAGGGAGAAGTAGTTTTAAAAACCAAGCTGTTATTTATAGAAGTGCCTCTATCCCTTTCAACATTTCCCATACAACATTTGCCCCTAACAGCCAGGAGCTATAATGATGGACATATAAGAGAGGCTCTTGGCACAGCATTTGGCCCTTTGCAAACATCCCTTCACAGGCTCCTTCATTTTGCTGCCAGTGGCAGAGACTGAAGTCTGAAATCTGGACTCAGTCAGGACTTGGCAGGCTCCAGGTGGAAACACAACCCACTGCCTGCCAAACCAACACCCTGACAGATTATGCTGTTACCCTTTCTCTCTGCTGGTGGGCACCAGCAGCCCAAATGAATGAACTGCCTTTGTTCCTCATAAAAGAAGGCAGTACAAATTGCTCAAGCTGTTATTATGATCTTACCCTGCTCTGCAGTCCTGCAGGGGCTTGGTTTGTGTTCAGCTTTTGTGTTCCTATCGTCCTCCTGGATAAGGTTGTGGGTGTTTGTGCACACGTGCTCAACACTTTTTAAAGGAACAAAGACCTAGCACAGAAGCAATTATTGAAAGGCTTTGTATTGGTTTCGCTCTCAGGCTTTTGTAGCATTTATACAACTTTTTTTTTTTTGTCTTTACCCACATATTTAAATCCAGAGAGACGTTATTGCAGGTTATTTGGTAAATTCTCTGGCAAAGTAGTGCTTGGATGAAATCAGTTTATATTTGCTAAATAAGGGCAACAATGTCTGTCACTGGGACGTGTTATAGGAGTTTCCTGACTTGCTGGGAGATGCCCCAAAGAATAATCTGTTCTTGAGCTGTTTGGGTTTGGTTTTTAATGTGACTGATGTGTTGATGAGTTTCTAATTCAGTATAAGCAGTATTGCTTTTAAGAAGATGAGACGGTTTGAGGAAGGTTGACTTTAAGCCATCAGAATTAAAAAAATGTTCCTGCTTCTCTCTTCTGCTTGCTTCTCCTTTACATCCAACTGAACAGGATGTCCTATATGGAAGTATGACTATAAAACTCAGGACTAAAAGATAAATCAGGTTGAAAGGAAACTCAGAATGTCCCTGTGAACCTGAGAAACAGGAAATAAATACTCCATTAAAGCCAGTAGATCGCCTGCTGCTTTGTATACATAATACTAATGCAATGAAATTGGATTAAAATAATTTTCCAAGAAGTTCACTGTGAGAGACTTCATCAGTTACAGCTCTTGTAGCTGAACTGCAGCTTTTATAAAACATTTTTATAAAACAGGCATTCAAGAGCTCCAGTCTGATCCAGTAACAAACCACAAGCAGGAAAGTGCAAGTTGTGACCACTGGGAAGAAGTTTATAAGAAGGACTTCAATAAACACTAGAGAAACAAGCATGAGGAACAGCAGCCAGGAGACGAATGCACGGTTCCAAATAATGCTCAATTTGTCCAAGGCCTGTGAAACCTTGTTCAGTACCAGCCAAAGACAAAGTAGTTTCCCTCTTGAAGCCAGACTGGGCACTGGGCAGCCCTACACAAAGGACATGGCACTGGTCCCTTTGCAGCACAGCTGGGAGGTGTGGATAGCATTCAACCTCCCAGTCTCCCAGCAAAAGGCGTGGTAATGTCCTCACGGGAAGGACTCATGTTCCTCGCCAGTCAGGGGATGTTTTTCAGTGGCAATCAAAAGAAAATCTGTACCACAGCCAAACAGCTACCTTCTTTCATCCTGGCAGCTCTCCCTCTTATCTACAGGCCCGTGTCTTTGTTAGGTTCATTTTCTCTGTGTGCAGCAGAAATCTCATGTGCTGTACCCAGAGAGCTGTGAGTCCTGTTCTGCCCTTGGCAGCCAAGATGACAAACCTCCCCTGTGGCTCCTTTTTTCTTCTCCCATTCACAGGCAGCTACAACATTCTGAGATCCAACCAGGATGGATGAGTGACTCTCTTGGTTTAGATTTCACTTTTGTATTATTTTCTCTCCTTCGGGAGCAGGAGCTTAAGAGTGTTTACCAAAGACAAAACTATTATCAAGTCCAAACTGGCTGCCTTTATTTCTGACCATTTACTCCTGGGCTGTATTTTTGGCTCATTTTGTTCTCCTCAAGTCAAACAGTTGTTCTCATTTATAATTCCTGCAACCAGGCTCTCTTTTTTTTTCCCAGCTGACTGCTCACAAACATTGCCATCGCTCCAGACCTGTCATTCACTAAATTATTTTCCAGGACATCCAAAAGCATAAATGGCCCCAGACTCTCAAGTACCCATTGCTGTGCATAACCCCCAAACTGCTGACTGTCAAACACCTAGACTGGAATCAGCAGAGAAATCCAACATCTTTCAGCAGCCACTAGTTCAGCAAGGACAAAACTGCAATCAAGCATCTCACAAATAAGTGGGGAATTGGAAGCTCTTGTATGTAACAGAGTTTAACTTAGCTCCACTCACAAGTCAACATTCGAGGCAGGAGGGCAAATCAGAGTAATTTGAAATATTTAGTATTATAACACTGGCACATGAACATTGATTTTTGGTGCACCCCATCTTACTTTTATTGGAATTTCAGCAAGCAAATTTTGCATCCTTTTCTGCCTGTTCTGGTGCTTTCTACCTTAAGTAGCATCACTGGTTTAAAGGGGACCCCTCACAGGTGGCAAACTAAATATCTCACCCTTCAAACACAAGCAAAGGGACATGATCCTTTTGCACAGCTCCCTCCTATGTCACCTGCTATGAGCTTCACCCTCCAATTGTAAATGGCATTGTCTTAATTTTCTACTTGTCAGGCACATAGATCTCATGATCTGATCTTGGGAGAAATGAAACAGCTTTCAAGGCAAAAGAGAAACAGAGTTTGCTCCAGAAGATACACTCAGAACTCATGTCAACATATGTTCAACCTAAAGGTTTTAAGTGCTATAGAAATGAAGGCATGGGACAAGCACCACACTTAGTGCTTTGATCTTAATGAATGTAGTTTTCCTGTATTCAATTAACCCATAAGTGTTGATGAGAGCAAAATGATGATTCTGGAGCATAGTAAATAGCATGCAATTAAAAACACCAATGTAGCAACACACCTGGGAGTTACATTTGTGCAAGAATAGATTCAGTAACAGATTGGGGACACATGTCTCAGAATCATTAGTGTAATATCTGCAAAAAAAGTGGCAGATTTCTTTAATTATGGCATAAGCTTAATCAAGTTGCAAAAATGTCAGAAATATCTGATTCAGCATCTTCTTCTTAATGGCAACACAATACAATCGTGTCCACCAAACAAAATAAATTTCCTCCTGGTAGAACTGCACATGGAGGAAAAGTTTTTCGTTATTCTTAATCAATACATGATTTTAAGTCCAAACTTCCTTGTGCACTGGTCACAGCAGAGTACTTAGAGAATCCCTATAAAAATGAAGTGAAGCTCTGTTGGCATATAACACCATCTCACCTCTCCAGCAATAACAGTTTTCACATATGTACCACACATTAAAAGAATATTAAATAGACCTGTTGTGTCTGATAACAAATGAGGTTGTAAGCTAAACATATGGCCTGGGAGATTTAGAATTTTCTCTCTCTAAAAGTGGGATTAATGGGGCTTTTAGAGCATCACTGAAAGAAAAATTCCTTACAGGCTCATTTAGTGTCAAACCATCACCCAGCCCCAAATAAAAGCCTTCACAACCTTCACAAGGTCATTTTTCTCATGGTTATGAATGAAATTAGCAGCATCACATCTTAGACAGGTAGTCCTTTCCTTCCTGTATTTCTTTTGCCTTACAGTGGACCACAAATATCAAGATATACCAATAATATATTGTATGGATCCTGAAAAGGGTATTAGTTGTAGAATATATTGATATGCCTGATGAGAAGGTACATGTTAAACAAAAACAAAAAAGCCAATACTACAGAGCTCTAGATTTGCTAAAAATAAATACTACCTAGTACAGTAGCAGAGAACAAATTTAACATGATTTTGGAATTAAGGAGCCATTAATAAAAAGAAATGGAGGTAGGGGCTTCCTGCTTGCCCCACACAACTCAGATGCTTTGGGAGCACTCTCTGGGCAAGCCCTGAGCACCCCAGTACTGCTGTTTGAGAGACTCTGGTGTAGCAGGTGTAAGACACTAGCTGGAACTCCATGTCCTTCTGGACAGGAGACCTGAAGTAGGTCAAATAAAAAGTCAAACATAAGCCCAATGTCCAATTAAAAAGGGCTCGGAAAGGCAGTTTAGGAGAAAACTGAAAATAAAGAGAACTGGCTTATAACAATTTAGGTCATAAGACACCCATTTACCAGTAAAGCACTGAAAAAAACAAAGGGTTGCAATGAGTTAAGATCAATTGTATAAAATAAAAATAAGGAAAAGGCCCACAAAATCAGCATCAAGCAATTTCTCACAGTGAGACACAGAAGTCTGTCAGTAGAAATGGTGAAGACCCCCTCAAGGAACTCTTTTTTTAAAAAGAGTCCCACAAAGCCTCTGCATCCCAAGGGTACATGACAGAAACAACCTGGTGCTGTGGGGGGCTGAGATGGATGACCTCTCATGTTTTGCTATGCTCCCAAACTAACAACCACAAGGATTGCAGCTGCAAGTCAGAAATCTGGCCACAAACAGAGACACAACAAACACCTGATCAAAGCTTTACCAGGGGTGGTGGAAGGAAAACAGGGGTGTAACAATTATTTCTCTTGACTGGGGGAGATGGAGCTGTCAGGGGAGTGAGATGATTAATTTCTTGCATCCTCTCCCCAGGACATTGGTGGGTATGAGAAATTCCTCTAGACTGGTCTTTCACCCACTGTTGGAGATGTCATTGTCCCAGAGAAGGAATAACCAAGCTGAGCAACTGAGTCACATCCAAGAGACTGAAGAGAAAAAAATTGTGTGTCTGCTTCAAATAAAAATGCAAATTAATGTTGTCTGGTTTTTCACTTAGCAAGAGAAGTATTAAATAGTGACAGTATTACAGGATGTGTGTCTCTTTGGGGGTCTCCCATCTCCCCACATACAAACACACAGGAAAGGCTGTGATATTCCCAAATCTAGATAGAGGGGAGCCCAAGGGACAAATTAAATATCTGCCTTGTCTTCTCAAAGAAAAGCACAAATTTCTATACATAAGTAGTATTTTGAATGCATCTACTTGTCATCTGGCACTGTGGAAACCCCAATGCCTCACATCCAGAGCTCACATTCAAAGATCTTCACCATGAAAATAAAAGGATGTAATTTGGCTAAACTGCAAAAAAAAAAATCAATAAAAAAAATAAAATTTCTGAATGCAAAACATCTGATACAAAAATATCAAAAATGCATTTCCCCCCACAAATATTCATTCAATCACAGAAACAGAGAAAACAGAGCCACAAGGGAAATCATCAGGTTAGTTAGTCTGTCCTTCTTCTTCAAGGTAAAAATCAACTATTCCAAAAAATAGAACCTGTAAATTAGCCTTCAGTTTCATGTGCAGTTGCCTTTCACGCTCTTTCATGCTGTGGTGACAAAAAAAAACAAGGACCAGAGCTGATGAAATCCACATTTCAAACCAACAACAAACAAAATATTTTTCTCTAGAGACTGGAATGCAAAACCCTTCAAATTACTGCAATGAAATGAGGGGCATACAAAAAATGAAGAATACCATCTAATGAAAGGAATGAACGTTGTGAAATGAGTGATTTGTTGGATGCTGCGAGCACGAGCAGCCATGAATCCTTTTCAGAAGCAGTCAGAAAAGCTTACAGTGGCTCATAAATCTAAAGCTGGGGGGTGGAAGAAACAGAGGCAGAAATAAAGTAAAGCAGCTGCAAGGAATGTGAACCTCAGTCATGCACATTTTAGTTTTAGGTGCTCTCTCTTCTCCTATATTTCTCTTTAGCCAGGTAAATTCCTGGACACAGGTGTGGTTTTGTTAACATCTCACATCCTGGAATTGGCCTGTGGAAAACATGCACTCAGAAATAACTTCTCTCATTGATAACAGACCTGCTTTTAATGTTGTGTCTTCCTAGGCAGCAAAACTAGCAGATCAGCCAGCAAATATGAAGACAAAGATGTTATTTGGAAGTAATAATAGATGCAGACTCTTTTTCCAATTATATACATGAGGAAACAATTTAATCTGTTCTTCCAAACACTCTTTCATACAAATAATGTCCTTTATAACTTTGGCATTTTGTTGCCAGTACTTCTGGCTATTTATCATTTTTGGGACTAATAGCAGTCAGAAGGCCTGCATGTAAACATCTAAATTTATCTGTGTGATATTTATTGGGGAAGAACTGTACCAAATACATGGAACTTTTGTGGGTTTACCCTGTTGTGAAATACAAATGTACAGGAATCCAGTTAACTACTGGTTACACATCCATTCCTTAACTATAATGGCAAAAGTGATAACTGAATTTTTAGCTGAAATAATAAATAATTATATTAAGACCTTAGTAATCTTTACTTTCAACATTCAACAAATACAAAATTCATTGAAACCTGGTTTCGGTGTGAGGCTACCTTGATGTAAAAAAGAAAGCCTCCAAGGATTAGTGTGCCTGATTAAATAAAAGTTTTAACTGAATAAACTCAAACTGGAAAGAAGCAAAGGGATATGAATGCTCAAACAGCACGCTGAATAAGAGTAAATTATGCAAGCATGGAGAAAAAGATGCCACTCTGCTCACTTTCTTTGTCTCATTAGAGACCTGGGGAGAATTTTGAACATGCTAAGAGAAGTCTGTTGGTCTGAGGTGCACTGAGCTGTAAAACAGAGAAATCACTGTTGTTCTCTGGCTGAGTTTAATGTTCATGGAGGAAGCTGGACATGCAGAACTCCAGGGTGAAAATGTCTTTAGTCAGTTTGTGGTCAAAATGACAGAAACTGCCAGGGGCCTCTTTGCTATGCACCAGGCCACTTCCATCACCTTGGGTCAGTGGATCCCGTGCTGGAGTGAAAAAAGCTCTTTGATGGCAGTTGTCACTCAAGAGTATCTGAATTACCTCTTGAAAAGACAATTTTTCATCTTTATGGAACAATGTAATCGCCTATGTTAAACCCCATTGTTACACCAGAACAATTTCAGCTGTTCTGAAATGGGACCTTTGAGATTGATGTTTCATGACATAGGAACTATTGTAAAAAGACTGGTTTCAAGCCTTAATTGTGTTTAATTAGGACTAATTTGTCCTGGCTACTCATTGCTCTCTCTAGTCAGCACTTTTTCACCCCCTGAGTTTCTCTGTTACAACCTGTTTTAAATCAGGCTCACTTAACAGAATAATAATAATTAAAAAAAAAAAAAAACAAAACAACCAACCAAACAACAACAACAACAACACCCCACAAAAAACACCCCCACCAAAACAGCAGGTTGAAAACTAACTTTTTAGGCAGGATTTTTTTTTGTTCTGACCAAAGATAATTTTTTTTTAACATATTCAACAGGACAGCCCACAAGAAGCTAATTCAGCTGACAGAGGGCACTGTACTCCCTAGAGACCAGAATATCCTGCCAGGGGAAGAAAACAACTTACACAAAAAACATGAGGAAAAAAAAATTGGAACCTAAGATTCTCCCTCTCATTAAATCAATGTCTTTCTAAACTTATTGAATGGAAATTTCCATGCTCTGGGAAACAATGGAAAGAGATTAGCTGGTTTCAGGCATGAGCTGGAAGCTACAGGGTGTATCTCCAGGTCCTTGCTTCCACAGCAGGTGATTTCAGATGGAAAAAGCCATCTGTACAGTAGTACAACTTCCCCAAATCCTGCAGGTCACTTCCCAGCAAGAAACTTTTCCTCCAAAGTTTCCCCTTTCCTTTTCTCAAGGCATTTCCCAGCACTGCCTTTAACCCAGCTCATGTTGAATCAGAACATGAGCTGGGTTTAAAGAAAACACATTTTATGTGTCAGCTACAGCAACTACTGATGCAGGTCCCAGCAGCAATCCTTCCTTCTTGGAAAAAGAGATGTAACAGAACCAGCAGCAGGGCAGAGCAGTGTGCCTGCTCCTTGGCCTCCCTGCTGCAGGAACAACAGAAAGGTTTGGCTCTATCCAAAGCAGCAATTCAATCCCATTTGCCCCTTTCTTCTGTGCATTCTGTAAGCTGCTCTCCTGTGTTTTGAGGCGCTCAGCCCCCTCCTGCAGCTGGGGAAACAGCCACAGGCTTTTCTCCAAAATGAAATAGTCAGCTTGTTCCCATTTGGTTAGATGTTGGTTTTGAACCAATTTTTTTTTTTTTCTCCTCTTTCTTTTGTAAAATTGACATCTGTATGCCTTTCCTGGCCACATTCAGTGTCCCTGCTGATGGATTCAGACCTGGGCAGGGCACAAGCTCCAGGCCTGGAAGAGTCTCTGTATCTTTCCCCCCAGCATTTGTGTATCCAAGGTCCAATCTGAATCCCTAAATGTGGGACTGTTCTGCTCTGCTCCCTGTTTGACCTCAAGAATTACGAATATTTTATTGACTAGTAGAATTGTGACATCAGCAATTGCCCAGCCTGGTATCACAAAGGCAGAAAATTCATTTGCTCTCAGCTGTTCTGGTGTTGAAGGTTCTGTACAAACCCCTTCATGCTTTGATAAAGCCACAGTCCACAACTATATAAATGTGACCCCTTAATGGCATTGCACTCATTTTTTTGCCAGCTGGGAATGGAATCTTTGCTGTATACATCAGATATACAGATCAGATTGATTTTGGAGAGCACACACAGCAAACACTGTAAGCAGTCACGCTGGAGCTAAAGGGAGCCTCAGGCACACAACACTCACAGGTTATTTTCAAGCTAGGAGAATTCAGCATCCTCCTCAATCTAAGATAAATATTCAAAGAGTCACTCACCACACCTTGGCAGCAACATCAGCATTGCTGTTGAACATTAGCCCGAGTTTTTCTCTTCTTCTCCTTGTATTCTTCTGCCCTGTCCTAAGCAAATGTGCTTTAAGATCAATAAAATCTCCATTTCACTTCATCATAATCTCATTCCTTGCATTAAAAGGGTGAATAATATATTTTAGGGGAAAAAAAACCCCAACCAAAAAGGTACATTATTTCAATGGACATGTTAATTTGTTTTGCTATGACATGTTGTCAAATAAAATAATTGTGAAAAATCACACTCTTATGCAAATTAAGGTGTTGAATCACCAACCAGGAGCCTCATAGACTCTGAGCTCCTTAAAATTCAGAATAGCAGGACAGTATTTTTCTATTAAAAATAAAAAAATATATACAATTATATATATACAATTCCTGCCTCCTCATAGTCCACTTTTATTTTTTAGAAGTGTGTGAATGTATATACATTTTTAATGTATCTGTAGGCTACCCTTTTCTTCTTTCATTGCTTATTGTCTTTACTCTTTTTGAGCGAGAGGTGACATAAATCCATTACTTTTATCCTACCCTATATGGCACTGGTGAGTACCCCAGAGTAGCTGGGGAAACTCCTTTGTAAGTGACAGCGCAGGATCGTGCAAAAAAATCCTTCTGGAAAATCATGTGGAGGGCAAGGAAATTAAGAGAAGAGAATTCTTCCCCCTCCCCGTGATGGGAGATGGGTCCACGACACAGATTCCAATTTCAGAATTCTGAAATAGTCCAAATGTTAGCCTGGGCACACCCCAGTAGAGAAATAAGGGACAGCAGAAGAGTTCACAAATTTATGGCAATTCCTGTGTAATCCAGGCAGGTTCCAGTGACACCTGTGACCTCAGGAGAGGCCCCCCAAAAATGCCTTACACGGCCAATTCTTTTTTCACTCCTGATAACTGGAAGATTTCAGAGGCTCAGGTATCCAAATGATACTAATGTATTCATACTACATCCTTTCATTTGGGGAAACTCAGGCTGTTTGAACAAATATTTAATTAAGCCTCATATGGCACAGCAGGGAAGATATTTTTAATGATATCCTGCGGTCAAAATCAAAATTTCCTGTCAGTTCCCTCAGAGTGGTGCCCGAATTTCATCCTGTTTTTTTTTTCACACAGAGAGAAGGGCTGTGTTTAGCAGCACTTGGCAAACCCTGACCTCTCCTAGTTATTCCTCACAATGCTGGGACAGCTTTGGGATGAAATGTGGCAGGTGTTGCAGAGGATACAGCAACATCCTGAGCCAAAGGGAAGCACTGGATGGGCAAATGCATGAATTTATCTCCTCTAGCACCTGGATAAAAGACCATTGGCATCTATGATTCTCTGAAGCCACGGTCTGAGATCTACAAAAAGCAGTGACATTACTTTAATTTTACCTGTATTCAAAAGTTTAAAAGTTTCTTTAAAGGGTTTACAGGTTTTATCTATATTAAAAGGGTTTATTTCAAGGGACCAAGGCTTCATCAACATCAAAATGCAGAAAAGTTTAGTATTAGAAGCTGAAGGAAATTTCTGAGAAGTTTCATTTATGTGCTTGTTCTGGCAAATTTTCCATTGCTCAGAGATTTCAGTCAGCCTGTGGTCAGAGAAGTCCAGCTTTTCCTGCAGGACAAACCAGGTGTGGGAGACTTGAGTGGCAAACTGAACTGAATAAGGAGATTCTCATCCTGGCCTTTCCCTTTTACAACTATTTCTCATCGTTGGTGTCACTGCTTCATTTGCAGATTGATATAAACCAGAGTATTTTCAGCATCTCCCTTAAAGGGATTGGAATATCCAGAGGGAGAGTGTGCTGGGAATTGATCACCACTCACCTTGCCGGAAATTAAGATGTGTCCTGATGGAAGAGAAATCAAGATATCGATGTAACCAAAGTAAAAAAAACTGGTTTGGGCGTACCACATTAGCAAGGTATAATCCCAATTGCTGTTTCAACAATGTTGCTGGAACAAGGAAAGCAGCATGATGCTGTTCAGATAGGAATTAACAAAGAAATAATGTCAGGGCCCAATTTACTACAAATTATAAAAATCTATTTTAACCAAGTTCAAATGGTAAAAATAGATTTTTATAATCTATAATCTAATGGTTCTTTTCTTTTCAGGCGCCAGTGAAACCACATTTTATAAATATCTCTGGTAAAATAAACTAGAATTCCTTCTTTTTAAATGGATAAAAATATTTCAGGAAGTTAGGAAACATTTAGTTATACACTCTGACATTTGACATTGCTTTCATAGAGCTTAAAGCACAAGCAACATTTCTTAGCAGGTAGCCACAAGCTAAAAAGAAAAAAAAAAGTTCTTCTAATGAAACAAGAATTCATTCAAGACTAAGAAATCATCTATTCCCCAAATTAATAAATTGAATAAAAATACAATTTGACATCCTGCATAATTTCTCTGAGTATTTCTTTGACACAGATACATTCATTAAATTATACCAGCCTTTAGATTTTTATTTCATCAAGAAGAAGGAGGAAAACTTCACCTTTGAACATGACAAATGTCACTGTGAGCAAAAACGGACAATGACTGATCACTCAATAACCAGAGATCCTTCTCCTGCTTTGTTCCCATCATCTGTACTGCAACAGCAGAAACAACTATTGAGCTGGCCAGGAAAAGAGATGGATTGTGATGTGTGCATGTCTAATGCACTAAAAAGGTGCTCTCAGACAGATTTAGAGAGGTGCAGGTTCAGCCAAGCTTAAGAGATTTGGCTTTGCAAATAAAAGATGTGTTCAATAAAAGATGGCCAGACTTCTATTGAACACAAGCAGGGAATGATGAATACAAGCCTGGGACACTGCAAAGACATTTTTCCTCCCGTGCACGTACCTGCTGTGTAATTGTCCAATATCAGTTTTGAGCCCCAAACACCATTCCCAGGGTGGAGATGCCTGGTTAGAAGCAGAGTGCCTGGAGACACCAAAGCATGAACAGCCATTCAGAAAGCCAACCTGGCACAGCAGATTGCTTGCATCAGTTCCAGATTCACTGGTACTTATCATATCTGCATATGCACCTAATCCCATACCACTTTTAGCCAATATGTCAACAGAAATGTAAAGGCAAACGAAAAAATATAAAATTTTCATTTTATCTTTCAGGGTTTTTTAGTTAGTTTTTCTTATTTGTTTTCTTATTTCTTTTAAATAACCCAAATAGGTTTTATTCACAGAATACCAGTTTAGAAGGAAGAACAAAACCAAACAAAATTTCAGCACCCACTTTCATCTCTGCCTCTTAATTTCCTTTCTATTAAAAACCTGCAAGCATAGCTGAACCAGAACAACATTTTTAATTTATGTAGCCAGGATTTTCATACTTTTCTAGGCATCTTTGCTATGTTCACAATTAACCAAATTAATCCCAGTTTGAAGGAGCTTTTAAGATCACCGAGAAGTAGTTGATTTATCTTGTTGCCCACTCTCCCATTTATTAACCTCATTGTTTCACTCTTCTGCAGTTTACTAGCAGTAAACAAATCCCATGTGAGACCCAATAAAATACTTCTTTTGTAATGTTGATGCTGCTGTCTTTATAAATCTTCAATTCAAGGTACAGCCTTAGCTCCTTACTGGCTTTGATTTACGAGTGGGTTGACCTGGGCCTAACCCTGTCAGCTTTGGCTGTGAAACAGTCCTGAGGATTTCAAGCCTCTGATCTGACAAAGAAAGAGAGAAACACAAACTGAGAGTAAAAAAAAAATAAATTCAACCGAGGAAGGTTCTCTCTGACAAGTGTTAAAGCCCTGTTCTTTTCAGGTTACACTAGAGATGGGGTTACGGTCAGAATTAATTGAGAGAGACACAGGGACAACAAAAAAAAAGTCACATGAGGTGGGGAAAAAAAGAGAACACAGAGTTTATGGGAGAATTATTGAATAGGAAAGAAGGAGGGGTTGAAGGGAAGCAATCAATTCCCATTTATAAGGTAGGGAGCCTAGCAAACTAATTAGCATTAGAGCCGGATCAATTTTCTTACACAAAGTATTTTATGAGATTGTTACATGACAGTGTGCTAATTAAAACTGATCAGCCTAATTAGAGCAGCATTAATAACATGGCAGGCAGTGGCAGCAGCACCCTCAGCCCGTGATGTGCTTTGCAGATAAAGATACTGAGAGTCATCACAGGCAGCCCCTGTTCAACACAAGATTTTGGGTTGCAGCAAGCCAAGCCTGTGAGCAGCCTGCTTTCCTTTCTGTAGTGGAGGAACAGGAAGAAAAAAAGGCAAATTAGGCAGCACCAAAGAGAGAGACGAATTGAGAGCTGAAAACAACGGTGTGTGAGAGAGGCAATTAGTGAGAAACAATTATAAAGCCCTGAACCCTGGGAAATCATTTACGGGGAGATCGCCCCAGCAGTGCTTCAGCCAGGCTTTGCTTTATGGTGAATAAAAAGCTTCATACAATGCAAAGCAGCAGAGAAAAGTCCTGCTCAGCTCAGCAGATCCCAGACCTGGGAGTCTACAAACCCTGATCAGTCTCCAGGTTTCCAGGCTTCCCTCAAGGACTGAGTGGACAACCAGTATTTCAGCAGGTTGGCCATGAGAAGCTGTCCAGATTGAAGTTTTGATGAGCTCTTTCTTTATCAGAATTTTTTCTGAACATGAAGAAATCAGGAAAAGATGCTTTTTTTTTTTCCCCCTCTAGGAAAGCACCACATAGCATAATCAATCCTGATTTTACAATTGGAGAAAATAAATGAAAATTCATTAAATGTATGCTTCTAATTTGACTCTGAATACTGAGTAATGGATGAATGAAGGACCTTCTACAAGAGTTTGACAGAAAACAAGTCATCAAATAACTTTATAAACAAGGTGTTATTGAAGTATGCAAAAAGAAGCCAAACTATTATTAAACAAATTGAAAATTAAGACTTAATCAAAATTAAGTAAAATATTCCCCAATATTTGGAGTATTTTGAAGTCTGTTTACCATTTAAATCACCTGCTGTGATTTTGCCATGATAAGTGAGAAATTAACATGCACTGGAAAATCAGGATATTTAGAGTTTAAAATAATAGCTGCTGCCAGTCAAGGTATTGTAAATTCTACAGTAATGAGAAAGGTATTGCAACAAGGTAGTCACCTAGACAAAAAAAAAAAAAAAAAAAA
>VYXD01008078.1:152601-235471 GCA_013397195.1 Hylia prasina | reverse complement strand
CTTCAGAAAGTGCAAAGTACAAATTTGGTTTTTGGTTTTTTTTTTTAGCTCTGGGACAAGGTTTCCAGTCTGTAACAGTTCTGGGGGTAGGTAATTCCTGCCAATGTTTTGTTCCTCACTGTATAAAACAAACCCCAGCACAAAAATTATTTGGTGTTCTGCTTCCAAAAGCTTCTGCCTTGAAGCCTCCTGTCCTGGCCACTGCTGTCTCCCACAGCAGCTGCTACAAAATAGGTACTTCATGCACATTATCTCCAAAGGAGATGCACTTCCAAAATTGCTTCAGCTACATCAGAATTTTTCACCCCTGTGGGCAAATTGCCACAAGCAAAGCAATGTAGTTTCAAGATAACTACTGCAAAATAAAGTTATTAATGCATCAGAATTCAAGTAGGAATTGATTCAGGGAATTTATTTTGCCACGACGTCAACTTCTCTGAGTAGAGAAGTGCTTACAGAGAATTCTCACCCAGAGGGAAAAGAGAAAAGAGGAAGATGGAAAAGCCCATGAAGAACCTGCAATAGATGACAATATCATGCTTATAATTTTAGTTGTTTGCCTATCATGCATGAGTGTGTACTCATACCTTTTATATAAATTTTGTATAGAATTTCCTAAACCTAAACACATTCTTGGTACAAAAGCATAGTAGCACAGAAGTAAAATACACACAGGACCTGATTTTAAGTTTCACAAGTCAGAATCATTAAGCTTCACATTAATTACATAAAAGTTCATACAAAGAAAAGTGTTTCTGCAATGGGGAAGGTACATCTGCTCCTAAATTACAGTCTGGAATATCTAATGAGTCTGAAGAAACCAGGACAACTCATGGACCTTTGCTGAGCACCATGTGCTCTTTCACAGCGCACAACATCTGCCAGGTGTCACCTGAAGAATTTCTGTCTGTTTTACACAAACCTATCTCAGAACTGGGGAGGGATTTACCAACAGTCATTTGACAACATCTGATTAACTCATGACCTGGAGAAGTACAAATCACTTATTACTAAGTGGAAAAAAAAAAAAAAGTTAAAAGCCAAATGTTATAGAGAAATGGACTATTCTTGCCCTCATATTGGAGCCATTCTCTAGAACTTTCTGATGGGTTGCACAGCTGAATGCACACTGTGGAGCTGAAGCTCATCCTCGAGCTCCTTGTCACTAAAATCCTGCAGCACTGCCTTCATTCTCCCAGCTCACCATGAACATAAATCTTTAGCTTTTGAGGGATTTGGAAAGTGTACCTGAAACCCCATCTGTGAGAACCTCTGCTGAGCCCCAGATCCATCCTGTTATTTAAACGTATTTTTTCCTCAAACAAGCAGCTCTGCTGGCAGTCTGGGTTTACAGCTCTCCTGTTTGGAAGTACATAATATTTGACACAAACTGTTTCAAGGACTGCAGAGGTTGCAAAAAAACTTGTCATTGCTATACGCGGTAAAAAAAAATGCATGGATATAGTGGGGATGAAATAAAATCATCTTTTAGTGATCTGCCTCAATTTTTTTTGCCAGTCTCATCTCTTACACTTTGAGGAAACTTATCTTAGTAGTTTAGGGTTCTTTGTGCTGTGCGTGGTTTCTTTTCCAGTCAACAGTTTTTTCTGCACATAATTCCTTCATCCTTGGATGGTCCTGTACCTAAATTATCCCCCCAGCTATCAAATAATTCCCTTTTATTGCTTTTCAATGTTTTTCATAATCACCATTCATTCTGTTCCCTTTACACTTTTGCCATTCCATAAGCTAACAAACCTGTATCTAACATTTTCTTTCCTCTTCTGCAGATTTTTCAGTTCCCAAAGTCTCTTGCTAGAGATTAGAAAATTCAGCTTTTTCGTAGGTTGCATCCTGACCCTTTTTCCTGATATTCCCCTCAGAGACTGACTTGGAAGGACTGTAACTCACCCTCCTGGTTGAACTTCACAGTTTATGACTAATCCCACGTAATCTAAGTACTGATTGATTAAGATACATCACAATGCTACTCAAAACTCAGTGCATGTAAAGCAAATCTGGCCTCCAGCCATCTCCTCCTGTCCTGAACATCAGGTCACCCTTATTCGTGTGCCTGAGTACGGATTTGATAGCTAAATTTATGGATAAGTTTCAAACCTGTTGTTCAGCTAAAATGGAAAATTATAGTGTTACCATTCAGTCCAATTTGTTGACTGTAGCAGTGCCAGATGTTCTGGGGAGCAGCACAAAAAGTGTCCTTCAACTCTTAGGCTGATGCAAAGAGTAAGGTCTTTTCAACTTTTGCTGTCAGCACATCATTTAAATGTTAACAAATATCATAATACAGCTGAGAAATCTGAACCTTTGAGCTTGTTTGTAGTTTTAGGCAGCACTGTGAAGCCTCAAACCTGTTCAGGTTTTTTTGAATGCTTTCCAAAGGCAGCTGCCTTCCCCTTCAGCAGGACCCCAAAGTCTATTAAAATACCACAGGAAGGGCATTAATAAAACAGAGGTGCATCAAATGCATAAAAATAAGAAAATGCTGAGGGGTCTGAAATCTTAGAAACTATAAACATGTTTACAAGTTTTATTTAGTTCTGTTTAAATACTCCACTAATGGATGTTAAATATAGTGGTCCACATCCTCAGCTCGGGGAAAAAAAAAATCAATAAAGTTTAAATAGATCTGGATCAGTTGTAGTTCTGCCCTTCTGTCCTGATAGTTACATTTCTGGTTATTTAATTGTTTTCAGTCAGCTTCTTGAAGACTTTGAGTTTTGCAAACCATGAGAAAACCATGGTCTTTTGGAGACTATTTCTGGTGCAAGTCTCACTGCTGAAAATATAATCACCCCTTCATGGAATCTCATCTTGACTGGACCTGCTCAAATGTTCTTACTGCTCAAATAAAAAGCAAAATTAAAGCTCACACATTCCATGATAGACTGGGGGCAACTTGAGTTTAAACCACAATAGAAAATCGTACCTCAAGGTACTTATTTCTCTGAAAAAGTGACTCCTCAACCCCAAATTTTTGTAAGGATAGGCTGGTTTTGGTGGAACACTTTTATTTTTTTTTTTAAATGGTCTTGGTATAAATGTTTTTGAAAGAAGAGGATGCTTGCAAGAGTTTGTGTTAAATATGTAAGATTTCAAGAAGGAAAAAAAAAGCATTTCTGTATTGTTAGAGTAGATGTTTCAATGGACTTCATTCCTATTCTACTGCCCTATCCAAAAGTGCATTGGAAAGCATTAATGCAATTTAATACAATTACAGTATATTTACAATAGCAATTTATCCCGTACATGGGAAAAATTTGTCCCTAACCATAGGAAAAAATCTTCCAGCTATGGAAAATAATCAAGTTTGATAACCCAAGTTAACTCTATAGTTGGAAACACACTGTATCCTACCTGTTATAGCGCTGCCAAAACCAAAGCTGGTGCTTGACTTTGGCCAACAAACTGGCCAACAAATAAATTTCTTTCAGAACATAGAAGGGAGAAAAAAAAAGCCCCCAAAATTCATAGAGCAAAGCATTAATTGCTGAGCTGGTACATCAGAACCTTGAAAATCACTTCTAATTATGGCAGCAGCAAAGCTCCAGATAACTTTAAGGTCAATTTTTCAAGGGGAAATGTATGAAGAGACACAAGGAGAGGTTGGTTCCTTGTTCAAGGTGACAACAGCACCACTGGGGACAGAGCCTTGGCTTCCCTCACACCATTTAATGCACCACACAATCAGTATGCTGTGCACAGTTCCACTCCACACAATGCGGAAGATTTAAAGAGAGACATCTAAAATAGCTCAAGAATGCACAAATCACAAATCAGAATTACTTTCAAATGCGTGACTGTATTGCTTGCTTGCCTGGAATCATCCCAACCACAGATGGAATGATTTCACAAAGTCTTTTGACAGTGAACAGTTTATGAATTTGGGGGTCATAGGAGCACTTAGGTGTTGATAAGACCACAGCTCAAACAGCAAACTGGGCCCTGAGTAATGAGTCTTCATTCTAGATGCCATCAATGTCAGGAGTCTGTTAAATCTGAGTGTACATTCATATCCTCTGGATCACTTTCAGACTCCACTGCATCTAGAAACACCTGATTTCTCCTGCCAGATGGTAAAAGATGTGTAGCTATCTCCTCCACAAAAACATCTCACGAGACTGAGCAGGCCCATCAACAAGAGCACCTGCAGTGATACTTGGAAATAACTGCAAAGGGTTAAGGAAAGACATTTTATGATTTATGCTCCATCTCTCTTCTTGAACAGAGGGAAACAGGAGGTGGATGATGTCTGAGTGTTTGTTTTAAAGTCCAAGAGGGCTCAGGTTGGATGATCTCTGATGATCCCCTCAAGGAGGAAAGCAAAGTGTGTCCTAAGGACTGAAACAGGCCTGGCTCTGCATGCTTGGATCTGCAGGCAACTGCACAATTGGAGAGGAAATAACGGGGAGGAAATTCAGGAGCAATCAGCCAGAAAATCCTCTTCTTTTTTTGCCATCTGTCTGAGCTGAGAGGCCTGAGGGGAGGCACCCACAGAGGACACAGCGCTGTGAGGAATTTGCGGCGTCGGCAGCAAACAGAGGGACTCGGGCTGCTCCCAGGCACACCGCGGCCAAGCATCTTCTCCCCAAGAACTTTGGGATGTGTTCTGGGTCTGCAGTGCTGCCTGAGGCCAGCCAGCCCCTGGATTCCTTCCCACGGAGGTCAGAGGGGAAAGGCAGAACGTGAGGCTGGCAGAGGACTCCAAAACAAAGCCCAAATTTCTGTTCCTCTCCTCGCAGCTGTGGGACAGACGCTCTCCGAGGTGCCAGGGGTGGGGATGTCTGTGGACACCGAGTCAGACTGCTGCAGAAAGGGACTGGGGCCAAAAGCACTTTTTTGGCCATGCCACAGGGCACAAAGGCAGCCCTGCACCTGGGGCCAGGTCTGAGGCACGAGGAGGTGCTGAGCCCAGCAGGTCCCTGTAGCATTTTATTTCATTTTCTGCCAGAGCCGGGATGAAATGCTCAAGATGGTATTTCTCATTCTCATTAATGTTTATTAATTCTTATCTACATTACAGTCCCACAAGCCATGAGTTCTACAGCACTTCTAGCTAACAAACTAAAAATTGCTCTCTCTACAAGGCCTTTTATGGATAAATTGTCCAATTATGAAAGGACACTTAAATTATTTTTACTTTTAACCCAATAATCTGTGGTCCACAATGTGGACTTTTCTATCCAATTACAGAACGCTATCCAAACCCATGAAGAAGAAGGTGAAAAAGGAGGACTGGCCTACACCCTAAATCCTCTGCCTTGCTTTATATATATTAGTATATTCTAAATCCTTAAACTCTAAGTTTTCCACCATGTGATATTACACTCTTCTATTCAAACTACACACCCACAATCCCAGTGAGTGCTATCATTCCATTTTGGAAGCCTTTTCCAAGGCCTCAGGTCGAATGCAGGGTTTTCTTGGGGGTCAGTGCCTGTCAGCACAGAAAATCTAAAATTCTCAGTGACCAGGGTTCCAACAGGTCCCAAATTCTCCCTTAGACAGGGAGAGGAATTGCATCTTGGCAGAGTTCCATCTCTACCATGAATGTGGGGTTCTCTACTGCGGGCAAGCACACTCAAAGGTCTCCCAGAACAGCCTGCATCCCCGCTGGAGCATCTGCTATTCATCAAGGCACACTTTTTATCAAGAAATCAGGACCCTGGAGAACCCACTTCTCTAAAAATATTTATTTGACAGCGCGGAACACAATCACCCCATTTTCCCAGTCCAGGCAGTGATATTCCTGAGCTTTCCCTTACTGCTCAGTAAAAGTATTCTTAAAAAATACCTAGTATTTTTGTTTTCATTAAATAATTATCTCAAGTGCTGAAACCTGAGAATATCTCATTTTGAAAGTGACACTTCAGCCCTAAATCATTAAAACAGCCTAGGCTCTGCTTTCCTTCCTTTCCATTCAACTTTGATTCCTTTTGACTGTTCAATACAAGAATATTTTAAATATTTATGTAACATTATATTCTTGAGTTTGGGGTGGGGTTTTTACTGGCTATTCACAGAAATAACAGGTAGAAAGATTAAAAAAAGAGGAAGAATAGTAAGAAACAAAAAGAAAAGGACACAGGAATACACCCCAGGCACCTCCTCCAGATACCATTTCTGCAGCATTATAGGAAAATAAAAAAAAACATGAATAGATGAAAGAAACTGTGAAGAGGTTCTGTCAAAAATCTGCTATACATAAATTGAAAAAGCTTGCAATCGATATACAGTGAGAAAAACAAAAAATGTAATGAGGTATACGAATATTGATGTACCTGGCAACTTGTTTTGGAAAGCCCAACTTAGTGATCCAGCAATACATCAATTTCACCCCAAATAACGAGCAAGAGAGCACTCAGAGGATGAATCTGTGAGGAACCCCAGTATGACAGTAATAATTTTATGAATATAATGTGCCCCATTGGTGTGATATCTATGTCTTTGCTTTAAGTTTCCAAGATGTTAATTCAGGCAGGAAAACTGGAAATAGCTTTGCACAGCACCATTTACCAAACTTTAAAGGACAACACAGGTGGGTTTTTCACAAGGAAATTACACCTCAGGCTATTCTGAACTGCAACATCTGCTTGTAAACACAGATAATGGAGTGCAAGAGAGAAAACGTGTAACATTTGGTGCATAAAAGCACAATTTCTAAGAAATGAGAGAAAAATGCAGTAAGGAGTTCCATGAGCTGAATTTCCTAGAGCTATCAGGAACTTGGGACTCCAGGAAGAAAAAATCTATTAAGCAAGTGATTACCCTAAAAGGTGTAAATATGCCTCTTCTAATGTTCAGAATGTTTCATTTTACTTCTACTCCTGATTCCCAAATCATGGTCACCACAGGGACCTGTGCTAAGGCCACAATGACCACAGGGTTATGTCCTGCAGAAAATGGTCAGGTACCCATCTCTACCTACCTCAGACTTCTGCAAATCTTTAACTGCCTTTGTATTTAGAATGCAAGAGTTGAAAAACTTAAGCAAAAGATCTTTCCCAAGCTTTTAACAATACTAGTATTAATGTAAAGCAAACAATGAGAAGAAAAAAAAAAAAAAAAAGGATATACGTGTGTGTGTGTGCACAAAAGGAAAAAATTACAAAAGGCAATGAAACATAAATAGAACCAGGACAGACTCATACATAGGATTAGAAATCTAAATCCCACTCGTGCTCCCAAAAGTATACCCTGCTTAAATATAAGGCTGGTAGACAAAAGAATTAATACATAAGAAAATAAGGCCTGTACAAAGTATCTGCCCCTACAGTCATAGATTTTATTCTGGGCTGCTGCAACTCCTGTTATCACATCACAAAACCTGCACAAATACACAAGATACTGCCTGGAGAAAGAAAGGCTTTCTGAACAAACAGACAAATATATTTTTGCAGTTCCTGACACAAAGGAGTTTATAAAAGGTGTGAAAACTTGAATATTTTGTGTTTCCCTGAAGGTGAGAAGTCTTACTTTTCATCTCCAAGAGGACTTCACAGAATCTGACATTAATTTTCTTTGATTATGGACCTTGGCCGGGGAGGGAGAAACTCTCCACAGAAAAGGTCTTTGATCCAAGTTAGTCACCATGGAGCACATAAATGTGAATGCTTTCCAAAGTTGAATACCCCTTTTGCTTATAAATAAATCATCCTATGAGATTATACCCATATATATTACCATATTCTAAATGCTTACCCTCTTCTAAACTTGCAAAAATGCCATAAAATTAAGGGCTGCACTTAATTTATACAGTATTTGAAGAGAAGTTATAATCTGTGGTCAAACTGTCCAAAACCAGTTTTAAATAACAGTGCTAAATCTTTGGTAGGGGTGGAATTTTTACATGTTCTCTCATGATGGATAGACATTTTATAAGACAGTCTTTTCATGCCTATTACATACGTGTGAATATGACACCAAATAATTTTCTGCGTGGTTTCCTCTTGATTTAGAGCACTCCTTTGCCTGATGAACTGCATCAATTCACATTGGTGTCAGTAGGAAACAATCTTTACTAACTTTGAGAGTGTTGGAGGTGTAACCTGCAGTGGCACAGTAGTAGTCAAAATATAACTGCAAACATCGCACTCGGTTAAGGGACAGCTCAGTTTTCATCAGCTTTCTTCTCACAACAAACAGGTTTCAGCTCTGAAATCCTTCATCCTTTCCTCATTATCCTGCACTATGAAATCATTCCCTCCTGTTGCATCAGAAGAATGGCTGGCTGCAGATACCTCGTGTTCTGCCATTATCAGCAGTGCTCGTCAGAGGAAAAGAGCTTTACAACTTCAGAATAACTCGGAATCATTTCCGCCATCAACACTTCTGCAAGAATTTTTAAAATAATGAAAAATTCTCAGTCTCCTCCATTTGGTTCAACAAGGAAAACGCAGAGCCAGCGTTTGCTGGGTCAGGTTTTCTATTCACATCCCAAAAGCTGCAAATGACACATTATCTACTTTCTCATCTTGTTTGTAAAGGGGGCGGGGAAAAAAAATCTATTTTATTGAGCTGGATACTCGATGCTCTCTCACTAAGGCAGTATTAAGCACCCTTTTCTGTTGCTGGAGCAGAGCTTTAAATTAAACAGCAAATCCCTTTTGTCAGGTGAGGCATGGCCAGTGCAGCCCCCCTCAAGCAGGGGTGAGAGCTTGGCACTCTGCCTCTATCACCAGGCATTCCTGGCTAATGCATCACTGCTGGTAGGGCACAGCTCTTGTACACCAACCAATTTAAGCTTTCTCCCTCCTTCTTCCCATCAAGGCTTTTATTGATATTGGTTCCTCTAATAAAAATTCTTTTCTAAATCCAATCAACACCTGTTTTAGAAGGCCAGAAACAAAGTAAATCAAAGATTTCAAATCTTTGTTTTTGAGTTTAAAAAAATCATTCACAGAGTCTGGGGGTGATATTCCTTCTGACCTGTGAGGAAACAAAAAGCAGCTCTGGATATCTGATTTATATGGGTGCAAGGAAATTCAAAGTATGGAAATCATTTGCAATCTATCCCTTTCAAATGCAGGAAATTGAAGGGCATTAGAGACAGCTGAGGGGTTTAGGGACTATTCTGTGATTTGAATCCATCAGTATCCACACTCTTAACAAAATTCAGCAAGTGGATATACATAATTTCTACTTCAACTGTTCATGAGCATATACCATCTCTCTTGACCTGCTCCTAAATGAGAATGCTTTCCTACAGGCTAAGAGTGCATACATTGAAAACTGAAAAACAGTTTGTGATCAAGTTTGTGTGTGTAAATCTTAAGCTTTACACCAAGTTACACTCACTGTGGGAGAGTAAAAATGTCTTATCCTCGGGTTTCACTGGATTTTTTGGGTCAGGCCTGAACTGGGATGCCCCACAGGGTTCAGGGCCATTTTGGGCTCCAAACCTTACCCAGCTCTTCTGGCAGAAAAGAGTCCTCACAGGTCTCTCAGCAATAGCAGCAGCAATTTCATGGGCACACAGGAGAAATAATTCATCCCTGCCAGTTTGAAAATGAAAGGCCTGTTTCAAAAGACATGAAAACTTTACAAGATCACTCGAAGCAAGTGATCTTGGCAAGAAAAATTTTGGCTGGAACAGGACAGGAACTTTGATGAAGTGCTAGACATAGAATGAGGGACAGAGTGAACCACGGACTGAGTTCCAAAATACAGGAAGAGCTTTACATCAAATGTTGAATGGAAGTGGAAGAGGAGGGGGAAATGTTCCAAAATTTGGATTTCTTACATGATGACACTATCAAAACCTGTAATTCAGCCTTTTAGAAACTTTGACTTTTGGGTTGAAAAAACTATTAAACCAAAGTATTTCTAAAACAAGTGAATAGAATAAGCATCAATATTTTCTTTTGCCTTCTTGACCTGAGAGTTCTGGTTAATGTTAGAAAAGAGAATGATGTTACTGTTTCAGGATTTCCCAATTGGTTCATTCTTCCAGGGACTAGGCAGTAGTAAAGACAAAATTCCACGTTCAAATATCAGAAGCTTTCAAACTACTGAGTGTTAACTTTGAGTTAACTATTCAATACATAGATTCATCATTCCATGTCAAATCTTTTTTTTAAGTATGTTAGGAAAAATTAGATGAAAATATCGGAAAATTAATTAAAATGTCTTTTTGAAGACATGAAATTGCAGAATAAAACATGGTTGTTCTTCAGACACCCACTTACATTTATTGTCTGGACTAATCAAACTTGCCATTTGTATTTTTGAAAAAAGAATGTTCCATTTTTGTTGGAAGAAAGAAATTGCATAATTTGAGTAATCCCTTTGTTGCCTTTCTTTTTTTCCGCCTATCTTTAAGGGGAAAAAAAAAAAAAAAGAAAAGAGAGAAAACAAAACAAAAGTTTCCCACTTTTGTTTTTAACTAAGAAGAGAACAACTTCATTGCATTTTGGATTTGTCAACAGTATTTTGTGTCAGTGCTCACATAATACAGCCATACACACATTTGGTAACTACAGACACTGAAAGAACTTCCATTATGACTTACCCACCTGAAGCAGCAAACCACCAAAAGGTTCCATTATTAGCTGGTTTTACCATGGAAAATGGTCACTTTTATTGCTTTTCCTTTATGGAAAATTGGGTTATTCTGGTTTTAGAACTATGCAAGAACCAGGCCTGGTTGCAACTAAATCAAGCAAGCAGTAATCACAGTGTGTGTGGGACAGACAACATTGATATAGAGGAGTAAACATCCACTTGGCTCATTTGAACTATAATTTGGGTTTTTTTTCAGTAGTAGGCCATTGTTAATGGAAAAGGAGAAATAATGGAGACAAGTGCTCCTGTTTTAGAAACACAAAAAATAAAGGTGAAGACCGAAAAAACCACATTAATTACGTTTTGATTTAAAATCTAACTATGAACATTTTGTATTAATGGTTCGAGATATTAGAGGAAAATTTGGGGTTGTAGGTTATAGAAACTCATAACTCCCTATACCACATGCATAATTTGTGTGCAGGCAAATACACACAGACGTTTCTAAAATTAGTAAAATATTTATACCACACAACTAACTGGAGTTACCCCACCTTAGACAAGCAGGGAAGCTTCTGTGAACGTCATTACTTGAAAGATAAAGAAGCTCTAATAGTGCCTACACTGTCATTGTCTAGATAACTACTGAATAATTGCTCCAAACCAAGGCAATTAGCATTTCTTTTATCTCGTATGTATGATAATAAGAGTCATTCTACTTGTAATAAGGCATTTGATTAATATGGGTGCCTGGTAATTTCAGATTATTAATTCCCTTAACCATAAAGAGACACCCATGTACTTGCAAATTTGATGTAAATTGAAGCTGATATAAATTATCTAACACAAATTGAAATTTACAAAAACCATTAAGCGCCACAAATATGAAAATAAATCATACTTGGCAAAGCTACAGACTTATTTGCTTCCTCTATAATTCAGATTACTCCATGAAAATTATTCAAACTTTTGGCCTGGAAACAATTAATTTAAAGGAAATGGAGATGGTTCTAGTTGGGCTTGGTTGATTAGTGCTCAAGAGAAATCTCCTTAATGCTAGCACTGAATATTCCACAGGTTCTACTGAGAAACAGACGAGTCTCTGTAGGGATGAAGGATGTTGAAAGGGTAAAACATTTTGAAAGGCTGTAAATCTGCACAAATTATTAAGTGCTATCACTGAGCTAGAGAAATTTCAGACACGGAAGATTTTAGATAATACAAAAAAAATACGGTCACACTTGTATGAATCAGTTCATTTCCCTCCACTAATACCAAAATGGCAATTGCTTAGGAAGATGGTGATAACCTGATAAGAATACATAGAAAACTGGGTTTTATTTATTTAACTCTAACATTTATTTTCATCCTACCAGAGTGGTGTCTTTAACTTAAAATCTGAAAAAAAAAAAACCTTCTCCCAGCAGTTCTGGATTTCAATTTTCCTTACAGGCAGCAGACACTTAGACCAGGATCTGAACTATAACTTTGGACACGCCTAACCCTAAATTTTGGTTCATTACAGGACTTCTGAGTGGAATTAGTGTGGCAGAAGTGGTGATTAACTAGATAATACACTAATAAATCTCGTGACTTGTAGTGACCTGTTAATTTTTTTAAGAGCATCTGACAAGAACAACAGAAAAATAAATATGAAAATGTGGGAGGAATCTTGATCTGATAGTGGAAGAGGCATTTAATCCTAAATAACTAAAACACCTGCTGCTGTCCACTTTTTTAAGTATTTATATTTTCGTTGCTGAAGAACAACCATCAGGTGTAATGGACTAGAAAATACATTTATGTTTATGGAACTAATTCATATTTACCGAAGATTTTGTGAGATGAAAAGGCCCCTATAGTCTTTCTGTTTGGAGTTCTGCTTTCAGCAACATTTCAAACCAAGCTGTCCTTTTGCAAGAAAAATAAAGTGAAATAGTACGCAAATTGTCCTTACTTGCTGTCAGAAGCAAGTTAAAAATCATGTTTATAATTACTTGAATAGAAGGGACAGGGAGAAAATACAGGAATGTATAGTTTAAAAATTGTATATTTATGTACAAAATAGAGCTGTTAAATGCTGGGTCTGCACTCAGAGATGCAGCTCAGCCTTGCCCAAGTGCTGGGTAGAGCTCATGTGGGAAACACAGATGTTACTCAGGATAACTGAATTTTAAAAACTGCTGGGGAAGAGATTGTTGTTGTTGTTTTTTTTTTTCTCCACTTAAAAAAGTAAGAAAATTATCTTGGTCACTGAATGCAGCTGGAGACGATGCAGCAGACTCTCTGGTTTCTCTCCTGTTCACACACCTACAATGCCTTTCCATTTAGTACCTTTACTTTCACTGAGATGAATAATCAAAAAAAAAAAAAAAAAAACATACTGGGAAAGAAGGAAAAACACTTCTGCCAAACAATTCAAGTCTTGTTGATCAGGTTTCCAGAGAGCAACTGCACTTTTCCACACAGCACAAAATCATGGCTTAGAGATACCAACTTGCTTGTGCTGCTTGTTTGAGAGCATGTTGCCTTTTCCAGCAAGGCAACCCTTATTGATGAATATTGCCAAGGGTAATCTATCAAATATAATCAAATGGAGATTTCAGGCTGTATCCAGGTTTTTTTGGTGAAACTCTTTCCATACATGACAGAAAAGAGAGGCTTGTCAGAAAGGATTAGTTCCCGTGCCCAGGCTCCCTGTACCTGTCCCTCAGAATTCAAAGTACTGGAATCTGCCCTTTTCAACTTCAGACAGGGAAAACAAGACAAACTTTTATGGACACCCCTGAAAGATTCACCCCTCCAGCCCTCTCCTGTGCCACGTCTCCACCCAGTTATCAGAACTGAGACTTCTGCTTGACAAAATGAGCACATCCTGGCACAACTCAGTGAAAGGAGAAAGCCAGGATGCCTTTTTTTATTGTGGCCAGAGTCAAGGGGAGAAGCTACAGGTGACACAAGCTGTCATTACAGACTGGACAATAGGGCTGCAGATTTGTGGGTTGACCTCCTCTGGGTTTACAGGGAATTTTTATTCATTAATGCTGAAAGACTGACTCTGCCAGGCCTTTCATTACAGCAATATAAAATTTGTAGAGTTACCCCTTCCTCCTGCAACTCCACTGACACTAGGAAAGCACTACAAGAGATTAATCCAGCCAGGATCCTCTTTCAAACCATGGTAACCAGTTGGATTGGCAAAACCTTTCTAAATGTGAATGTGATCTGTCAAAATTTCCACCTGTTTTCCTTAAAACTATTGCCACACATTCTAGGTAAAACAACTCTCAATTGAAAAAGAGTAGTTTAAAAATAAACAAGAAAAATATTAAAAATATTGATAGAATTCACATGTTTATGAGGGGGCAAATACCTTACATAAATTCAGGCTTAAGGTATTTTTTTACCTGATGCTATAACAGCTCCCAACTGCTAAGAGAATTTAATAAGAACTAGCCAACACGTAGTGAATTTTACCACTCTTAAACTGCTAAAAGACAGAAGTGCATTCGTGAGAGACTTTTTAGCTGCTGAGCAGAATTATTCCCTAAATGTATTCTATAAAAACAACTTTAAAAAGAATTCCCATCAGTTCGCAACTTCTTCTACTTGCAGAAGAAAACCCAATTTTTGTCCTCAATTCTGGCGTTCTCAAAATAATTCCACAGAATGAAGCAGCACAGTAACTGGTGTGTGAGTAATCTCAGCAGAAACAGGCTGTGCAGGTACATTTATTTCCAACACACAACTCGTTCCATTCCACAGGCTAAAGAACTGATGCACGGTTATTTCACCAGCTGCCATCCTGATCACGTGCTTATCTAGAGAGAGGCTGAAGTTTGAGGATGTATTATTATTCTTATGCTTGAGTTTGAAAAGGTTAACAGTGGAGTCAAAACTCAGAAGACTCAGATAAACTTGTTTTGCCCAGAGCCCCTGTGTCCTGTTCTCCAAAGGTGTTTCTCCTCCCAGACAATGCTGCCCTGCAGGGTGACCCCAGCCCAGGGACTGGAGCTGGCATTTCCCTGTGCTGATGTCCTGCAGCCCCTTTTCTCCAGCATCTCCAGCTCCCTCTGAGTGTCAGGCTGCCCTCTCCAGCACTCCAAATTTATCTCCCACCATGAATTCACGCAGTGAATTTTCTGTGAGCGCGTCTCTAGCCCATCATTCAGGCTGATGATGGAGACTTCGCACAGAATTGGCATCAGTATCCACCTCTGGAAGCTGACACCAGTGATCAGCCATCAGTTTGTGCCACTGATCACAACCTCTGAAGTGTCCAGACAGTTTCCATCCACTTTCTCATCCACTTGTCAAGTCCACATCCCATGGAATGCGGGAAACCCTGCCAAAGACCCTGCTAAAGGCAAGAGAAACGAGGCACATTGTTCTCCCCTTATCAGCACAGCACTCATCTCATTAGAGAGGAAATGAGGCTGGTCAGGCAAGACATGTCCTTGGTAAATCTAGGCTGGCTTGTCCCAAATGCCTTTTCCTTTGTGTTTCTGGAAAAGCTTATTCCACTGCTTATTGACAATAAAGAGTAACTCAGCCTCATTTCTTTCCTGACAGAGGATTCTGTGGTTTTCCTCTATGAAAAAGTGCAATATTGATGGGGCCACAAATCATTATGGATATCAGAGTATACTCTTTTTAGCAAAGTTGTTTCAGCCATATAAGAGCATGAGATTCCTTCCACTTTTAAATTGTGTCAGGTAAGTAGTACTGCAAAGAAACATCCTCTGAACAGCTTCAGAAAAATCTCTGTGCAGATTTATATTAAGCTCAAAAACTGAGCATGAGTCTGTTCAACATGGTTGAGAGAAGAATTGAGTTATGGAGCTTAAGGCTTGAGGCTATCAACTGAAACTGAGCTTTAATTAAAATGGATTTGATAATTCACAGTAGAGTTTGGTATGGCTTCAAAAACCATTTCAGAAAGCTGATGTGATTTGCCAGCTTTAAAAGGAAGGGTTTTATATAGATACCAGAGTTTGTAAATGATGCTGAAAATTATAGAGATGAATTCTGGGTTAACAAAAAGAGAGAATATCTTCTAAACAAGATGCTAACAGCATACCTTTGGTACATAAAAATTTGCTGGTACCAGTTTTTTGGGGGCTGTTGGCCAACACCACTGAGCTGTCAGAGACTGGAGGGTGATTTCCTTTCCTGCAGGAGCAGCTGGCATTGCCATCCTTTCACTGGGCTTGCAGTGCTCCAGGTAATGTGTTGTGAGCAATATCCAGTGTTAGTATTCTACTTGAAGAGGAAAGCCTTTATTCCAGGGCTCAGGCGTTGTTTATTTTTTGCTATTTGGAGTCATTTGATAATCTGGTCTTCTTACACCTAGGGGTCACACAGTCACAGACAGTCTTTTTGGTTAGACAAAGGCAAGAAGTGAATAGGAAAAGGTATAGAAAGAAACAGATAAATTTTCCTGCTCATTTCAAAGCTGAGAAAGTATCTTTCTCAATTTCTCAACCCAAACAAGGATATATTGGCTGTGGAATGTTGATCGTTTTCTTTACATTCCTCCTTAAGACAGGAAAAAATCTAGAGGTTGTACACATAAAAGGATTTCCTTACTACAACCTTTTCTTAAGCTTTCAGCAAGTATCAGTTTTCTAGTTTTAATCCAAATGATTTTGGGAGGAACAGTTCAATTAAGAGAAACTGTCAGATTTCCAAGCTGCCTCTCATATATATAGATATATATTAAAAAAAGAAAAAAAATTATAACACCAACATGTGATCTGATGCGAGAGTCTGACTCACATATTCAGCCTGATGACAGACTCAGCTAAAAGTTCCAGGAAAGCAAACAGGAAGAAATAAAAAATTCAGAAGTTAACTGACCTTCCCTGTGTAGGTTAAAAGTTGTGGTACTATTACAAGGTACCTAATACTGCATTTCAAAAACACACAAACCACAGTCTCACACAAATCTTGCACTCTGAATCCATGACTGCTCTCTCAGCCAGGTTTTTAAGTCATTCTAGAAGTACAGCTGTGCCTCTCAGTCATCCAGTTACACACACAAGCTGAAGATATATAATCATTGTCAGAGATACTGGCTATAAAAAAGTTCTGTGCTGTTTTTCCTCAACCAAAATAATGGCAGAAGGCCTTGAGTCATTGTAAGTTTGTTACTGTGGAAGGCACAGTAACTTTTCCACACCCATTTTGTCAGTATCCCTAATTCCCAATAAGCACAGCTTTTTAAATGCAAACAGCTGATAACAGAACAAGGCTACTTACCTCACTGAGATGACTGAACTGGACCTGGTCAAACCAAAAAAAATATTCTTTCAGAAGAGCTGCAAGCAGATTTGAAGAAATTTTCCAAGTATTGCTATGGAATAATTTGGGGGCGGGGGGGCGCGATGGAGGGCACACATTTTTCAAGTCAGCAATTCTTTCTACCTGCAGGCTTTGCTTCTTCCTGACCTTCCCTCCTAACCTGCCAGGATCTGCTATTTCTGTCTTGTTCAGCATAGTCAGGACCGTCAGGACAAGATTTCTTCATTCCTCTGATCATAGGTAAGTGCTCATCCTTCCCCACACAGCCCTGCAAGTTGTTTCCCAGCTGTTTGGATAACCAAAAAGCTGCAGAAAAGGGTATGAAGAAGAGAACATGCTGTCTCCTTCACTTTTTTATTAACCACAGCAGACAGTCCCACAGGAAAACAGTCCACCATAAAACAACCATCAGGCAACATCTGGCAAATCCAAAGTTAATGCTCACAACCCTGTGGGACCCTGTCTATGGGGTGTTCTCTGCCCCAGTGCCCCATAACCAGCCTGGGTCTGGGCCACAGGGAGAGCAAAGCCCTTTTCCTTGCTGTTTCCAGAGACCTGAGGAACAGAAGCCTTGAGAAGAAGGGTGTCTGAAACTGAGCTCCTCAACACACAGGTGAGCTCCTTGTGGAGCTTTGCTTGGTCTGCCTGGAAACTTGGAAACAGCATCTACAAGTCTGTGTCCTTTGACAGCAAGGAGCCTTTCCATGTAAAAGCAATTTCCAGCCCGTTAAGAGTTCACTCTTACTGAAAAATGACCGAAGCTGAAAGTTTTGTCTGAGTTGTATGGCTGATGGTGGGGGACAAAATGGTTTTTCCTCATGCTCACAACTACAGGAATGACCATGTATCCAAACAGCCACGCTTTGAATGCAGGGTGTATCTGAGAATTTCTTACTCCTACAACTACCATTCAGTGAATGACCATAGTCTCTGGGTTTAACTTTCACAATAGCAGTAGGAAGGGGGAAATCAGGAATTTCTTCACTTGCAGGAATAGTCTGACTGCAAGCCTGCAAGAAGTTGCAATTAAATAAAGCAATCATGACTAAATTCACCCAGAGGTCTTGGTTATTCTGCAGATGAATGTCTGACATTCACAGCTGATTTCTGAGTTAACTGCTCCAGCTGTCCCAGATCAAAGTGGTGGCTCTGAGCAATGTCCCAGTGAATATATGATCACATAAATGTTATCTGAAAGGACTGGATGAAGGAAGTTGCCACCTTCATTCTGTGTTAATGAAGATTTTTGTCATTGAAAAGAGACCTCTTTGCCTTAGGACAAAATTTGAGTGTTTTATAACTTTTTTTAAACTTCGTGTGTGCAATCCTGGCTCCTTCACAGTCCATAGAAAACTTCCAATAATGCTCAATCAATGCTAAGTTGTGCAGTCTCCCCTTTAATTACTGTAGAGTTAAACAAAAGATATGGTGCATGTGCAGACCATCAAAGTCCCTTTTTCCCCCCCAGACTCCACAGAGGTACTGCTATAAATATATAGCAGTCAATCATTTTCAAAAACGACCCAAACAAACAAAAGCCACCAAAAAAAAACACCAACAAGAAAAAAAATACGCCACAAAAAGTAATCCAGAGGCTGTATTTTTATATTCTTGTCAAATTCATCAAGCCACTTCACCATCAATAAATTGTTAATCACAGATATCCCAGTCACCAATCTCAGAATCCCTGTGTTTTAAACATACCTGCTTTTTATGTGGCTCAATTACAAAAGTAGTGGTTGCCTTCTATTAAAACAATAAAGTTGCAGCAATTTTGTGACCTGTTTGTCTTAGCAGAAACAAATGCATTCACAGGCACTAAGCAGACAGCATTCTGTGTGCCATCCTTCCTGTTTGACCCCAATGCCAGCCAAACATTTATCTAGACAATGAAATAAGCAGTTCAGTCCAATCTGATAGCATCATTCACACACTAGCTGAAGGCTACAGTGCTCATAACTCAATTTTGTTGCTCACAGAAGTTAAAGAAATTATTGGGTAGAATAAAATTGAAAAAAAAAAAAAAAAGCCAAAACCATCATCCCCTCACACCACTCACAAGGAATACGATTAAATTAGGGAAGTATTTAGGTGACAATTGTTTTGATCATTCTGAAGATCAGACAGAGGCTTTCTAATGACAGAAAAAAAAAAATCACCCTGTCTGCAGGATTAAGTAGAATATTTAGCAGAAATTAATATCTCCTTGATTTTATTTCCAAAGACATTGCTGTTATCAATTTACAAGCTGACAGGCAAAGAATGTACTTGTTATAAAAATTAACAGGAAAAATACCTTATATTATATCTATATGCTAGAGAGTGGAGAGATTACACAGCCCTTTTCTGCTGTTAAATAAAAGCATTTATGGAGTAAAACAATACAAGTGAGGATTCATACAGGGAGAGCAAAATTGTTTTAAGACCTGCATAGGGCAAGAGTAATACATCATTGAAGAGTAATACAGCATTGGCATGGTGAAAGAAAATTGAGGATTGTGTGGAACTCCCAATACAGGGCATGCAGAGGGCTGGAAAGATCAAGATAAAATTCCATACAGGCAGTCATAAAAATTGGCCCTGTTTATCTCTGAAGCATTTTTCCACAGAAAATGTGAACAGATAAGTATTGACTCCCGCAGCTTCCTCCCTCGTGAAGAGCTACTCTGGTTTCCCCCACCTTTTTCCCCACCTTTTGCTTCCGAATTCGAGTGATTAAATGTTATCCTAAATCAGACTCTTCCCAGGCTGTGTGCCCACAGAATTCACTATTGGATCTGTTTTCCCCTAGATTTATAGCAATGCCCGAGCACAAGTCAGAATCAGGACAGGAACTCTTTAAAACAGGAACCACCTCTAAAAGTTGCTTTTCTGCCAGGGTATCTGGGACCAATATTTGGTATAATCAGAAGATTATTCTAGTATATATTTAACTCTCAGAGTCATAAGGAAAATCTGAGCAAGTGTATGAATTTAATCAGTAAAGATTTGTATCGGAGAGAGCTGATGTGTGAATCTTTGCCCTGAATGTTCTACAAGTCATAAGCAAGAAAGGACAAACAGTGCCTTGCAGGATTTGTATCATAATCACCTCCAATAAAGTAGTTTTCCCAGTGAGGAATGAATTAAACCTAAAGAGGATTAAGGAATACTGAAGTGTTAATTTCCTGCTTTTATTAAAAAACAGATGCAACAAAAAAAAGGCAAAAAAAGGGGTTGCCAAAATTCTATCATTATCCCCTAAATAGAAGTGTCTGATCTATTCTGAGCTCAACATACTAACAAGAAGTGCTCCCACAGGAGGCAACAGACCTATAAAATCAATGTAAGGAAGGTCAGATTGAGACCCTCCTCATTTGCTGTGAGAGGTGTTGCCTGGTCCAAGCACTCGTGGTACTGAGGATTGATCATCGCTGAGCTGTGACATTCTGTGCCTCGCTGAAACCTGTGCTGAACGAGCACTGCAAGGCTGACAGCTTAATATCTAGCAGCAGCTGGAGAAAAGGCCGTATTTTTCATTTCCAAAAGCAATAATCAAAGGACCATCCTCACTGTTATCAATCACTGGATTTGTTTTCCTCCACCTGAGAACCTGGCAGAGCCACAGCACCAAAGTCTTTGCCATGTTGGGGGAGGGAAGGGGTGGCTTTTGGGGTTTTTTGGGGAGGGTTTGGAGTTGGTTTGGATCTTGGATGGAGGTTTTTTCCTTGCTGCTGATGTTGTTTTTGTATTTACAATGATATCTACTGAACAAAGTACAGAGAGAGAAGAAACCAGCAATAAAAGTGGGTGACAGGGTTTCTGGTTTTCTCCTTCCTTCCCTCCCCTTCAGCCTCATCTGTTTTGTGCATTTAATTCCAGAGCACATGCCCCTGCATTGCATTGACTCCTCACCTAAAAATCAAGCTTGGCTTTCAGTCATCAACCTTGCCAAGGGTAAGAGTGAAACAAAATTATCTTTGTACAGGGACTCGGGTCATCTCTCCCATTGCAGTAATGGGAAATGACAGCTCAATTTCTGCATCCTGCTTTGTGTTTTTGCACTAAACAGCCCAGTCCTCAGAAACTCCCACCACTGAAGCTGAAGACTTTTATTTTTTCTTTCCAGATCACCCTTCCTGACAGCACTGCTTTTAAGACCCATAAAATATCTTCTAGTAAATCCTCACTTTCAATGTAATTTGTTTATTGTCAATAACATGGCTGCAAGTCAACAACATGAAACAAGCAACACAGCCCTGAAGAAACAGCAGAGCCCTGCCTAAGAGGATTCCTGTTACCAACAAAAAATGGGAAGTATTTCTTGCTATTTTTTAATCCCAACCTGGCTACTTTCCTTTACCTGAAGCACCAGGTTGTATGATTATAGGAAAAAAAATCCACCACAACCCAATCAGCGTGCAAACCCAGGGCTCCCTCAGCAGGTGAATACACTTGGCATAGTTTGAAACTCCTATACCAGGCTTTACATCTCACATTTTTGTAGGATTTTTTTGGGCAAGCGAGAATGAAGTAATGGATACAAATACAGCACCCTTGTATTCCAACAGAAAGATTTGCTTTTCAGCACTTTTCTCTATAATGATAATAAAATCTGTCAAGAGTTTATCAGACTGAGGGTTGAGCAGATATCTAATAATAGAATCAGAAAGGTCAATTACCTCTCCTGAGGTCACTCCTCATGGGGACAAAACAAGAGTCCTTTAACCCACCCTCAGCAGGCAGTAGAGAGTTTGTTTTATTTATTGTTTTTGCACTTCAGAGCTGACTGCTGTGGGTCACTTGTGGGTAAATTATTTTAAATCCCACTTGTTCTGCCTTGCTGGGGAAAACAGTCAATGCTGGGGGAGCTGTGCACTGGCACTTGCGAGATGAGCAGGTTTAAAATCTTATCAACACATCCAGAGTTTGAACGTGGCCCAAGAAATGCACAATCCAAGGTTTCTGCATAAAAAAAACCCCACAGGATCATTGTCTGATCTGGGCTTCACTCATTCCACAAGTGAAAGTTCCCTGTCTTGGTCTTCCCTCTAAGGAGAGGTGCATAAATGAAGATCAGCCATCAAAAGGAGTCAGATGCAGATTAGCAAATAAACATTTGGACGTTTATATAAAACAGCAGAGGCTTGAATCAGCAGCGTTGGGGATTTTATCTTCATGAGCACTGTTTAAAATTTTGAGAAGTTTAGAGCAGTTTAAAGAAAATACACATTTTTTTCCTTAACTCATCCACAATCACTGTCAGGTTTTTTTAAATTACTAAATAGATGAAATCAGAAGTGCTAGATGACCAGAATGGGGTTTTTCCCTACATTTTTTTCTGTGAAAAATATCAATTTTTTCTCCTAGTAGAAAATAAATTTTAGAGTGCTTAAAGTTACAGATTCATTAAACAAAACAACAAAAAAAACCCCCCACATATCTATGAAGGACAACAATGGCTAAATGTTGTGTAATTGAAAATATATTGAATCATGAGGACAATCCAAAAAAACAAAGCCTCGTTTCCTTATTCTTTACTGTAACTGTCCAACTGCTCTGTTTTCAAGATAATCATTCCTACCAATTCAGTCATAATATTTCACTCCCAGTTGCTTAAAAAAACCCAACTCCAATAAATATTCTCTTTTGTATTTAATTCTCATAAAAGATCCAGCAATCCTAATTTTACCTGTAATATCTTTGGCCAGATTATTTAACTCTTCAAAGTTCACTGTACTCTTTAAATATTTGGCCTGTGTGGGAAATGAATGGGGAGACCAAATGTTTGGTGCTTTTTTGTTGCTGTTGTTGTTTTTTCCACTTTATTTGTTCTTTAATTTAGTTTGTCACAGAAATTCCTAGGATTGATTGGGGATTAATAATCGTGACATGAAGTTGACTGTAATACACTCCTTTTCTAGGGATGTCATCTTTATTGCCTCAAGTGAGCTGCATCAAATTGAAAGTCCAAAAAAAAATTATGTGCCAAGCATTCTTGTGGGGGCAATTCGTCACCCACCCTTTTCCAAGCCACTGACATGCAATTAAAATAGCATCATATAAATAGATGGGGAAAGTTGGAGAATATTTTAATTCCTCGGAGAAGGGCAACTTGGACAATTCTGTAAATTACTTTTTGTTACCTTTCTGTTTTGTCTTTGTGCAGGAGACTAAAGAAAAACACAAATTTGTGAAGTTTAGTGACACTCTCTCACTTTGCTTTTTGACACCTGAAGAAAAACAAGTAGATTTTTCAGAATCCCTAATTTATGTTGTTCTACTGAATGCAATAAATAAAACTATTTCTTTTGATGCCAAAATTTAGGTTTAGAATGTCAGGCTTGATTTTTAATTCACCTTTACTTTGTTTGAGTAACTATAACAAAGAAGTCTAAACTAAGCTCCAAGCAAAGTTCCAGACTTTCCAAAGAAGGTCAAAATTTTTTCAAAACTTATAACAAATGGAAATTATAACATAGTGCTATTATGATAAAGGCTTCCTTGTCTTCAAATTTAAAATCATCTAATTTTGTTCTGGGTCATGCAGTTGCCTCTTGTCCAAAGCTGGGTTTTGCAAGATCAAGTGGAGGAAAAAAAAAATAATTCCATATACAGTGTTCAGTGCAATACTTTCCCTTCTAATAGTGGTTGCTTTGGTTGTAACTAAAACAGAATTCTTTTAATATCATTTTTGGGTAAAATTTGCAGCACAAGTTTAAGTTAAAACAGATTGTGCCACTCTCTTCATAGAAGTTATAGTGTGAACTTTCCAGGAAAGAGAAAGACCTCTTTCATTTAAGGTTATTGAGTCAGATTTTATAAAATATAAATTGTAGCTTCTGACATAAACCCACCCCACCGTTTGTGCTGTTTTCAAAGACTTTACTTAAAACAGATGTGTAAATTATAACTCCTTTACCACATAGGCAATGATACAGCAAATAATTGAGCTAAATCTATGCATTATTTATGTGAATAAAGCTTTCCATCACTGCAGCAAACTCAAGGAAAATAGAGAATTTTAGCACAAGAGAGCCAAACCACAGCACATTTTCTTGCCTGTCAATCTGGCTGGAAACTTTCAGATATACCTTAACTTAGCAAAACTTCCAAAACCTTCAGCTAAGAGACCTATTTTTAATTTTACCAGAGCTAAATGCAGACACCTCACCCACAGGAGACTGATGCTTAGGGCCAGGCTTGGGGGAGAGAGGGAACAAAACTCCCTGCAGCACCTTCCAGTCACAAAGAGAGGAAGAGGGCAGGGGAAGGGCATCACTAAAAAGGGCCAAATGCAATAAAAATGAGTGGAAACGCCGTGGTTTAGCTGAAATTCCCCTGCTTGATGATCAAAATCCATTTTTATCATCATTAAGCTGCCACTTAAACATTACATGCCGACTTCCTTGATAGCAGGAACGCTTCCGTTCAGCAAACTGGGCTTCTAGGGGAAGTGAAGAACCTTTTTAATTTGCTTTTATCTTTAGATTGCTGGATAAAGCCCACCAGAAAGCCTTATAAAAGCAAAGGGCCTGGCTAAACATATGCATAGGTCACAACGACCTCACAGGCATTTTTAACACCTGTGCATAATTCATTCTGATTTTCCTGCATGGGCCAACACTGAACAGGCGCCCAAGAGATGTGGAACTGAGTGGAAATTTATGTAACTGTTTTTTTCAATTTTTGTGGACAAACCCCCACAAAGCAGCTCACCCCATAAAAAATAAGAAATTCCAAATCTGTTTCAGGGTTTTGTGTTTTACCACTGAAAGAAGACATGATTGCAAAGACTGTCTTGTATTTATTAGGCTGGGGGAAACTTAAGGACAGCAGCAAAATGTGTGTTTGATCTATAGGCTTTTGGAGGCAACTGAAAATGGTCATTTTGGGAAATGACCAACGTGCCAGCTAGAAGGAATAAATAAAAATGTGATTATTAAGGAATGAGCTGAAACAAAAAGAGCACACTAACAAAATCAATATAGACATGATTAGAGAGTGGTTTTTTTTTTTCTCCAGTGTAAAATATCTGATTACAAGACCACACTATTTTTAATAAAACCTACAAAACAAGCAGGCTGAAGTCTTGATGGATTAAAGAGCAGCACCAGTGTGTCAAACAAAGAACACTTATTCCCAATAGTTTGCTTTGACAGTAGCCAAAGAGCCTAAAAAACTTAAGAAAAAGGCAAGGTATGTATTGGTATTTCATTAAAATACTCCTCCACCAATTTGTGGTACTTTTCACTGATATTGAAGGATTTCTCTGTTATGAATTTGCCCCAGCCTCTGCTTAAATTCATGTGAAATCCTAGCACCGAAACCATCTTGATGTAAAGTGTTCCACAGATCAAATAAACTTTTAGTGATTATTTTCCATTCTGCCCTGGTGTTTTTCAGCTTCTTCAGGTGAATCAGTTTCTCAGCATGAGAAAAGGACCAGGAAGACACAGTGGTTAACTGCTTGAATTAATAGAGACCAGATCTTATATAAAAAAAAAATTAAAAATATATCCCAATCCTCTACACTAAGCCTTATTTTGCCCGTGCTTTCAAAGAATACAGGCACCTTCTCCAAAATATTTCAGGACAATAAGAGACAAGAAATCGTTGGCAAACTTGGCAGCTCTGTCCCTCCTGTCACCTGCTGTGGTTTCAGGACTCCTAGGACACTGCCCACATTGATCACATCTGTGCAGACAGGGCATTAAAGGATCAGCCCATATCAGACAGAAAGAAATCACAGTTGGTGATGCATTACCTATCAAAGTCAACCTGTTTAATCACACCTGAACGCTCAGTGGAAGCACATATGTTGAAACCCACCAGAAATGTGCCTCACATTCATACTTATCACTCAGGCTGCTACAAGCACTGCTGTTAATTAAAATTTCACTGTTTTCTCTTTGTCATCCTATTGCACCAGTTTCTGTTTCCTTCACAACAGCATTTGAGCAACTCTGCTTTTCTGACCCAAAGCAGAAGAATCACAAAGCCATGAGGATTCCTGCCTCCCCTGAAGCCATAATGTAAGAAATCAGCTCCTTTGGCCCCTGTGACAAATCTGTGTCCGCTGTGCAAATCTGTGGAGGCTAATTTCAAAGTCAGGTTTCATGCCAGAAGCACTCAAGCAGCCATCTGACTGAGGAGCAAACAAAACCACTCAAATCACCTTTCAACCCATCACAGCTAACCAACAAACCCCAAAGCAGAAACTATCAACCACAAAACATTGTCAGTAATCACTCTGAGAGGCCCAAATGCATAATTAAACTGCACACCTGAAATAATTTTGTCTATATGTATATTGAAATGTAGACTTGTCATGATTTGATGCAATTTGTTGATGTGGTTCTGTCACCACGTAAGTGGGTGGTGGAGAGAGAAGGTGTGAATGTTTTACTGCACAAGGCACTGAACCTGAGAGGAATGAAATTTTGTTGGCAAAATTCATCAAGGAAAACAGTTCAGAACCCTGGATCTTTGAAATGAGAACTTTTAAAATAAGGAGACCATGTTTTGGGGAATTTCTGAATGGTTTCAGTGTAGAATCCTTAATCAAAAGGTTATCAGAAATAGCCACGAACTGTGTGGAAATCAAATAATGAAAATTAGTTCAGGGTGGGTTCCTGAGTTAGTCCAAACCTCTGTCTCCTCCTCTTCCCCCTCAAATTCCCACAGGTACTTTGAAGTCTCATTTTCATCCTGATTGACTAAAATGTGGAAGTCCTTACAGTAAAAAAAAAATCTCAATTCTTTCTGCTGGCCTAATTAAAAGCAGTTTCCATTTGGTTTACAAAATCAAGGTCCCTGTCTCTCTCTGTGAGACACATCACTTGCTTTCAACACCTCATTTCTCAATAAACTTGGAGGTTGGTTGGCAGTGAAGAATATTTGGAGACATGGGTAATGGTATCCACGGAAATCTATGGTAATTAGAGAATAAACAAACAAACACAAACAGTAAAGAGGGAGAAACCTGTACTGGAACAATCCACCTGAAAATTTTAACTGTTATATCCACAACAGTGAATGCTAGAGTAAAATATCTATGTCAGTAATGATTAACTCATCTCACAGATTGAAGCCAGAGATACAAGTGGTATTGTAAAGAGTATCAAATACAAGCAACAACATCAGGGAAAAATATTGCACCTCTGAGCATCCCACAGATGGTCCCACACTGCCTCACAGGAAAGCTCTCTGCTTATCAGGATTGAATTTCAAACTCAGTTTATCCCAAAGCCAAAGGCCTGATTTTATCTCAGCTAACAAGGAACATTATCAGTGATCATAATACTATCACCCCTCCAAAAAATGAGGCACTTTTCTCTGTGTGACCTCCTGCAGGAGTGAATGCTGCAGGCAGAGGCTGCCCAGGGATGATGACTTCCTTGTTTGGAACCTGATTTGAGCCAATGTCTATGCTGATCTTAGCAACCACCTTACCTTAAATATAAAATATTTCTTGTTATCTCACTTGATTAGCTGAGAAACAGCACACTCTAATAAAATAAATAGGGCTCAGTAAACTGGTTTTATCCTACAGTCAAGCTGTCTGAAGAAGATAGTTGTGTTGTAAATCATATTTTTAAATGTATCTGTGATAATGTCACAGAAGGCAGCAGGGGGGAGGGAACCAATTTTACACTATGGTAGAAAAAAAAAGTAAAATACAAATTTGAAATATTCAGGCTCACGGAGCACAATCTGAAATTAATACAGCAAGGGATACCAAAATCAATCTCCAGGTTGAAGCAGGTTTCTGAGTGCTTCAGTACCAGTTGGACCAGTGAAGCAGAGTATTGGAACACCCCAGGATGGAACAGGAAATGAAATTGCAGGTAAAGCTAAGCTGCCAAAACTATCAAATAAACATTTCCTAACTACTGGCTTAGAGTTGGCTCATCCAAATCAATTTGCAAACTGCTTGCTTTTTCAGATTTAAGAACCCTTCAAATTGAAAGCTGATAGCAAATGCATCCTTGAAGACCAATTCCCATTAAACATTCTGCAGCTATTCAGATAGAATGAAATGATTACATTTACCTGGAGGTGGGGACACTGAAAGATGAGCTTTACAAGTGTGGAACAACATTAGTCCAATTATTTATTATGTCCTCAAAAGCAACAGGGTAAAGAAAATATGTTATGTACGCAGTCCGTTACTAATATAATTTATTTTAATTTATTTTTGAAAAATTCATCATCAGGAAACACAATTTTACCATTCTCTAGCTCCAACAAAACAGCTACAGAGAATTTTTTCCATGGTTGTAGTTTCCCTTTGTTTTCTCTAAAGAAGAACATTTAGAAGTTGTAATAGTGAATATTATTATTTTACTGCTGATTAAAGTCCAGAGGCTCTTTATTGAGCTGACAATGGCCTCAGGAATGGTCTGGACTTTTCTTCAGCTGGAGTGTCTTTTGCCTGATTAGATAAAATAATTATTTACCAATCAGGTAACTTCCACTCTAGTTCTGTTTTGATTTGGTTTACAATAATAACAGGCAACAATTGCTCTGTGTGGACTCCAGAAGAGAATGGAATGTGGGAAAAAATACCTGCTGTGAATCAACATTTCTGATGTTTATGAGTAGTTTCTGCAGTTATTAACTTAAGGAATAAAAATATTTTCTCAAATTCCTCAGTGTTGAAGAGTTCCCAGTGTTTGGGGATTTGTCCCCCTTTAACACTTAGAAATAATTTTTTTTACACATTCCTTTGACTCCTAATGATGAAACGGAAGATATTTTCTCAGGTTCCTGCATTTTCATCAGATACTATCAAAAGATATTTTCTTCTTTCATATCAACAGAAAAAAAATATTTAGAAAAACAAATGGGCATCTGGCTACAAAATAAATACTTTTGCTGCATTTAGAAATTTGAATTCAGAAATTCTGAATGCAACAGCATTCAGAAATTTGGGCACAAATCCACTGCTGAAGCACCAGATGTCCATCTCTGTCTTTAGTCATCTTCCCTCATTGCCAATGAGACACAATGAGAGGTAAAAAAGTGCATTCTGAAGCCTTTGCTCCTTTAGTCAGTTTTTCACATTTGTACTTTAACACCTGAACATCTTTATTAGGATAACTTTATTTTGATATCTGTTATTTTAAGCTACCTTTCTGACACCTCTGAGTTACATTCCTTTTATTCTGATACTATGATATGCCCCAAACCTCAGTTTCTAAGACATCCAAGATAATATACAGATTAAAACATTTTCTCAAGGAATACTAACAGAAGTACATGGGTTCATATTTAAACAGACTTTTGTACAAGATTAGAGTACATGAAAAAGTGAATTTATACCTAACCCTAAAACCTCCACCCCTGTCTTGTGACTTTTATGATTTTATATTTTTGTGTGGCTACAATATGAAAACAAAACAAAACAAAACCAGCCATTCATAAATAAAAGTTTGCTTCCTTGTCACGGAGCAAAGCAAGAAATGCAAACTATCTTAAGATTCAAAGGCAAGGCAGAAATTGAGATTTTCCCAAAGTGATCTCACAGATTACATCAGGGGAGGCACAATATGTGGAAAGGTTGGAGGAGAGGTGGGACCAGCACACGGATTTTCAGCCTGGAAATAGAGTTCCCAATAATTTTCCCAAGGATCATTTGGAGCAGCATGGATTCTCTCTTATGGAGAGAAGATCACTCAGGCAAGACATTCTCACTTTCTGCACGTTAACCCATCCTTACACTGGTTCTGTAATTCCAAGGAAAAATTACAGGGGGGGAAAAAAAAAAATCCAAACAAAACAACACAAACAACAAAAATACCAACAAATAAACCAACAGAAAGAAAATAACAGGAGCCCAAAGTCTACTTTAATGAATCCTCAGACCTGAAAAACGCTCTGCCTTGCAGAACCTCAAACTCCACGAGAGCTAAATTACTGCTGTAATGTATTAGCTTAATTTGTGATGCACTCTGTGGCCTGCATCCTGATTAACCAGCAGCTTCCTGCGATGCCAGGGGAGAACAAAGCACAGAAGGTGCTTTAAATGTGTGCCTGCCCAGCTTTTTTTTAGACAATCAGGTTTTACAGCAGTCTCTGCCTCTGCAGAGCCTCTCTTCAGGTCAGCAACTTTGTGTAGATCAGTCCTTGGTTTCTGTTTGGATCCTTCTCACGGACAGCTTTTATCAGTCTAGAACCTCAGAATTCAGAGCTCTCCAAGTTTAAAGGACAACACCAGCTCTAAGATGTATTTTGTACTTCAGATACAGAATTTTTTTCCACCTCCAGGGGTCCCTGCTTATGTGCAGGCATAGGATAGAGACCTGAGAATTCCCACTGTAATGGAAAGCCTTTTCCCAGAAGGAAATATTGAGCGGCATGCATCTTTCACCTCCCAATGCTGGTGTATTTTAAAGGGAATTTATGCACTTCTCATAAGGTCAGCAAGGAATACATTTATACCCAGCACTGATTCTGAATTAATGCTTGTACACGCTCTCAACAATCTACTCCTTTAAACTAACATCTCTCATCTTTTTTTTATGAGTGCTTCAAAGAATTCATTGCAAGCAGCATTCCTTAGCAGCAGCCCAAGAACATTTGTAATGACATTACTCCTTCTGGCTCTAGAGCAAAAACAAATGCATTTGTGCAAAACTGCATTTGCAGCTGTTCCAAGAGGAATTAAAAAGCAGTTTATAATGCAAGAAGTACATTAATCTTAGCACGCAGCTGAAGAAGCACTAATTTGCTTTCAAAATGTAAATGTGAAACCTCTGGGCATGGCACATTTTAGTGTAAGAAAAAAGAATAACCATCTACAGACACAGGGCTACAGAAACTTAGATGTGACTGGTACTTTAGAGCATAAGAGAGAAACAATCATTGACTCCTGCTCGGTGGATCAGTCTCAGAAGAGGAGTGATGGATGGGGATATTTTAGAATATTAACAAACACCAGCTGAGCTTACCCTTGTGCTTAATGGACAGAGCAAACACAGCAGTGTAGCAACCAAAGAAAGCAAACTGGGAAAACCAAACTATTTTTAATGGAAAAGAAAAAAAAGGGTCTGCTCTCAGCTTCCTGGAAAAGGTAATACTCTTCTCTGTGGAAGTGTTATTGCGTGTTCACACTGTGCTGTCCCAGCAGCCCATTTCAAACCCACAACCTATCTCGGAGAAAATAAACAGAGAATCCACTTATTCCTTGTGCCCTGGGGCAGGGTAGGGGCTGTGCAGGGAGAGGCTGCCTGCAGTACCCATCTCACTCTTGCTATGCCAACGAAATGCACTCCCTGAAATCACAGAGGCTGCAGCAGCTGAAAGGAATGTGTAAAATAATTGCATTCAGAGTCCATTTCAGACCAAGGCAGCTGGATTGTTACATCAGCATAAGCTGTGCCATGGACTGATTCAACAGGAACATTTGTCAAGCCTTCAGTCCCTCAATGGCAACTACCACACTCCATCTTACACTCTGTTTTCTACCTCCTAGGTGGATTGGAATTTTTTACTTTTAAAGGGGTGGGATGTTTCTGGTTTGACACGTGGAACTTCACATCCCTGCTGAAACCCTCCCTCATTGCTCCAAGGGAGGGTTTCCCAAGTCCAACACCACAAATAAACAGAGAGAAGCAGGGACAGGCTTGCAAAGATAGGCCTTCCCCCTTATCATGAACAAATATGACATATACCCAAAGGAAAAATTAACAAAATATGACAGGACAGTTAAAAGTTTACAAATCGTGTATCAGAGATGGTTGATGAACTGCACTTATCAAGTAGCACACTTGGATTAAATTATACACTGTTCACTGTGGAGATGGAAAGTCACTCAGCTTCTGGATTTGCCTATCTAAATAGAAATACTTGGAAAATAATCATCATATAGAGAAATGTCTTTGGCAAAGACCAGACAAAAACTCTGAGCTTTTCTCTGACACGCTCAGAGTTTAATTACCTCCTCTACATAACTGAGTTTCATGCTCCCAGCTGAAAAAAAGACACTTGTATGTTTGTTAAATTAGAATTTTCCCTCATTTCTGTGAGACTGGGTTGCACTTTAAAGATTGCAACACACTATTGGAGATCAGGTCACGTGGAACCACTGACATTTAAAATTCAATTAAAGGCTAAAACTATCATATAAACAGTGATGAAGCAAAAGATAGTTTCAGGAAATAGGGATGAAGCCCTTTCCATAGCTGAGGTTAAAATAAAACAAGCAGTTAAGAACTGGAAAGGGTATTCTGCAAAGGCTTCTGAAAAGTAATGTATTATTCTGATGCATATTAAAGAGGAGACCCTGAGACACCGACTGGAACCAAGGTCCAACTCTGAGACCTCAGAGCAACAGCTCCAATTATTCGTGCTTGCCACAGGCAATTACTGACAGCCCTGCCATATCCCAAAGGGTTAATTAATTACCATAGTTTAAGAGCCTATTACTTATTCTAGATGTCTTTGATCTCGCAGGATTTACTTCAAAACAGACATGCCTGAGTTGTTCATCAGCAACACAAACACTTGATTCTATTCTCTGTGATAAGAGGTGAACACTGCATACAAAATCTGAACCTGAACTGCTCAGATGAAAGGGATCTGGGCATGGGAGGAATATGATGTACAGCCTGTGATGTTCCTGCTGCTAAAAGCTCCAATTGAAATATTTGCTTCCCCAAGCACTCAGCAGGAAAACAAAACAAAACAAAAAAAAACCCAACAAACAATGCTGAAAATTTACAAGTAACTTTCACAACACCATATAATCTTTGATAAAGTGCCTGACAGCTTACAAAGTGCATTGCTGGCAGATATTAGAGGGTATGATAGATATCAATTCCCTCCTTTCTGAGAGATCTGTGGCATCTGAATTTTACCTGCATCCTCCTTCGCTCCAACACAATGGCAAAGGACAGACAGAAACTGTGTCTTAGTCCTTGCAGAGCCCTTGGGACAGTGACCCTGGGTAAGCCTGACAAACCCTCTGCCCACAACAACAGGAAGGTCAGAAACCCTGCAGGCTGAACAGGAATACCAGACTAGTGAGGAGAGGGGATCATCAGAAAGAGAGGTGGAAAGAGAGTATTTGTTGGTATTTCCACGTGACCTGGGCACCAAAACAAGAAGAGTTTTGTGAGATGAAGCTGCGGGTGTGATCAGCACAGGGTGGGGAGAGCGCTGCAGGAAGCAGGCAGGATGATCACAAGGACTGGAACAGAATTATTTTCTGTTCCATCACAGATGTTTCTCATGGCACTGAAAGGTCATGATGTCACCTCAAGCTTCAGTGAAACAGCAGGAGCTCATCAAATGGAACAAACTTAGGTTGAGGAACCACAAAACAGCTTTTTTTTTTTTTTGTGGCACACAAAACAGATATGAAAGATTTCACATCTCTTCCAGCAGTGTTCTAACTTTTGCAGTTATGGTAGTTGACAAAATTTCATTTATCTATCTCACGGTTATCTCAGAGACAGGAAAAGAAATTGCCACAATTCACAATACATTGAACCTCACCTGCAACAGTGCCTGAGGTTCCAGCCACCCATGTTGACAAGAGAAACCAGATTTGTGCAAAGAAACAAAATAGAAAGGAGATTTAATCTCTCATTTACCCTAAGAACAGGAAAGTGAAATCTGCTCTCATCATGCAGGCATTAAAGTAAATATCACTGGACAAACAAACAGAAAGGGAAATAAGAAATAAATGTTTATTTAATACATTTTCTTGGGGCATTTCTGACCCTAGAACAAACCATCAGCACCTCAAGACAACTTCTACTTCTTAGAACAACAATATTCTGATATGTATTTCTGACTGAAGCAGTAGGGGAAAAATACTTGTAACACGAAAATTAATTCAAAGGTGATTGTATTGATGGAGCAAAGTACAGTGATGAGCAACCCAGGAAGCTTTGTGAATTTTATGAGATATAGCACATTACTAATATATGTATATACATATATATTTATCACCCAAACCAGTCAAGCTCAGGATGCCCCTGAGGAGGTTTTTTTCTCCCCCCATTAATATCTGGGCTGTTTATCCTTAAGGTTCTTAAACACTCCACTGTCTAACAGCAACACAGAGTCTTTCCAGCAAAGATAAGAGTTTCCATGGCATTGCACTCACCATTGCACTGCTGAGGCTTTGCTCATTCTCTTGAGTTTCTTATTTAAATGCTAAAAATTCTAAGGGATCTTCTCTTTGACATTCTGAGGTGCAGCAGCACCCTGTCACATGGCCTGACAGCACCTTGCACGAGCTATTACCTCAAAGTCATTTTCAATTTTCTCCCACTTGAGTTCAATCCCATTAATTCGTAGTCATGAATTCATTTTGAATCCAAATGGGTATTGCATTCCACTTGTAGACATGCAGTTTCTTCATTTTTAAACAACAGATCTAAATCACNTGTAGACATGCAGTTTCTTCATTTGCTTTCTTTGGGGCCCTTTAAACAACAGATCTAAATCAGTTCTGAATTTTACCTGCTGTTCAGAAGTGACCTCAATTTTTGATTTTGCGGCATCAGCAAATTCAATTAGTTTATTTCCCACATCTTGGTCACTGATGTTGGCTGGAAACAGACAAGGCCAGAGCAGTGAGCTCCGTGGAACTCTCACTGCCAGCCAAATTTGTCTTCTTCTCCATTTTCTCTTGGAAAACCGGGGTTCACCATTTTTTTCAACTATCTCCAAAGCCCGAACTTTGCACTGAAATGACAACTAAAGCTGTCTCTTTTTTTGAGCTGCTAAGTACATGTTCCCATCATCACTGGCACATTAGACATTTTATTCTGTTCCCTTTTGACACCATTTTTCCACTCCCCACACTCCCAGTCAACAGAGTTCCTGCAGATACAAAGTTTCCAAATTTGTCTATGATTTCCACTTCTATTTAGTGCATTACCTTCCATTTAAAATGATGGCTAAAGGAGCACCAAGCTTTAAATTAATTTGGGCTTCATTCTGAATGCATCCTTTGCTAAAGCATTAATTCCTTGACAACTTTTAAGTTGGTCACTTCAGAGACAAATCCTTTTTAAACTGAAGTTCCAAAGTAAAACAGGGGCTCTACACAAGCTACAGGAAAGATGGTGAGGGGTCCCAAATTTCTTGCTCCAGATAGATCTCAAAAGAAATCTTAGCACTAAAATGCTTCTCTTATGAAAAAATTAGGAGTTCGTGGAGCAAATCTAGATAAACTCAGCTACAAGATGTTCATTGATTACCAACCAATTGATGAGTTATAGACTCCGACACTGCTACATCACTCTCCATTATAAAAAAAACCCAGTGTAAATTGGGGCTGTTTCTACTATCTGTTTATCAACATAAGAAGAAAATAATATTAATAGATCCTTTGCAAAACAACGACAATTCAGCCTTTCCAGTAAATTTACCTTGCAGACAGAGTACCTGTAATAGTGTTTCCCAGAGATTTTCCTAACTTTTAAACAAAGTTAATAGCTAAAGATAACCTTGGAAAAACCTATTTCTGGTTTATCAACTTTTAATTAAAAAATAGAGGCATAGAAAACTACATGCATGGCTTTATGTTGATGCAGTCATGGAAAAGACGTTTTTGAAGCTGTCATGCAAAAGTCACATCAGGGGCATCTTTGTTCCTATCAAAAAGTGAAACAAAGGAAAACAGACTGACAAAGAAGAAAAAAAAAAATCAATAAAACCCAGCTAACACTCAGCTGTAATGAACCCCATTTTCATCACTTTCTGTGTGTCTCTCAATGACCATGTCAAGTTGAAGAAGAAGAGAAGGTGGAAACAAATCTGAAATGCACCAAGTTTGAGGACAAAAAGATTGATTTTGATTTAAACACCCTGCAGGATGCATGACTTTCTAAAACTGGGATTGCCACGAGCCAGGCATTTATTTCACACCTTTTTTTTTAAACAAACAAAAAAAAAAAGTAAATCTGGCAATAAGTACTTCGGACAAGTCTTTTAGTGCTTTTATCATCATCACCTGTGCTCTATCTCAAGCTGACTATTCCAAGGACAATTTTCTGGAGCACACTGTTTAATTAGAGAGGGCTGCAATTTTAGAAGAATCTAGAAATTCTTCCAATTCCTTCAGTGTGCAGTGCACTAAGCTTGCAGATTTGTCAACCATAGGCAGGCATTTTGCTGAGTTCAGCTAAACAAAGCAGCAAAACAGGACACCTGTGTGCTCAGACCTTGGTCACTGCCCAGGGAATTTCATTCACTCACACCTCTGGAGCCACAGCTGATCACTCCCCAGTGAAAACAGCTCCTTCCTAGCAGTGCATGTTGTCAGTTCTGTTGTTAAAGCTGTGGTATTCGGATTATTCCCCCCATTTCCACGAGGTTTTCCATATGCTTTCCTTTGCAGCAAGCTCATTTGGCAGCGCACTGCTTGCTGGCAGCCTGCAGTGATGTGTGGGGAAAGGACTGGGACAAATCACAAAAATACTCCCAAGCAGAAGGCATGGAGGAGGGAAGAGTAACTGAGCAAAGAGATGAGAATGTGGGGAAATAGGGAACGGTGGAAAAGGCACAGTGAAATCCTGTTCACTGTGACTGAAACACCCCGTACTCAGAAGCTCCACAGCCAAAACCAAGCAGCAGCTTGGCTCAGGAATTAAAACACTCCTGCAGGCTCGGGCAGTGCCCCTCCTGCTGCATGAGACAATGCCAGACTCTCTTGAAGTGCAGGTGGCACCATGACACAGTCAGGGGCACCAGAAGGAATGTGCATCCCTGGCAAACTGCACAGACAACCCAAGTGCATGCTGTGCAATCAAAAGTGAAGCCTTGGGCATCTTGTGTTTACATTTTTTCCTTCTAGTTATCCATTATCAATCACCTACATCCTTAAAGCTTCTTTCGCAGTGTTTTCAGCTCCTTATTAATTTGCAGATGGAAAAAAATGCAACACTGTGTGCTTTGATGTCACCCACATGCCAGCACAGAAGGTCAATTGAACCCAGTCTTCCCCTTTCCATAAATGAGATATTTCTGCATATTATGTGTAGCTCAAAGAGCACATTCCTTCTTATCACTAGATAATCCAGTGAAGGACTTTGGTCCAGTTGAAGTTACCTTAACACAGTGTCCTTTTGCAGTTTTGGTCTCCAGACACTTATGGCATAGGACATCTTATAAATATCTTTCCATGCAAATCTAAACCCTTTTCAATTTACAACAGCAAAGTTCACTGCATCCCAGAAGGTTTTTTTGTGTATCAAGAAATTGTTTGTCCCTACAAGCCACAGCAGCAGGCACTGACATTTGAAAGACATGACATAAGGATTTGGCTTTATTGCCATGCAGACCCACTGGCCAGTGATTTAATTAACACAAGAATTAAGATGTTTTATTTATCATCTCAACCCCCCCCCAAAAAAACACCCCAACCCCACACAAACAAATAAAAACAAACAAACCAAAGCCACCAAAACCAAAATAACCCCAAAAAACCCCAAGAATTTTCAGAAGTATTTTAAAGGAACATTTCAAGGTACAGAAAGAAATATAAATGCTGCCAGGAAACATCTTCTCACACAGTTAGAGTGTTACTGAACAAACAATTTTAGGCTGGTAAAACATTTCTCTTATTACTCAGACTGAATTGTGACTGATTAATATGGAAAATAATTCTTTTAATATATCACTTCTGCCATCACTGATGATTTGCATACCCAAACAAAACCTTATGTACTGTCACACCAGTGTGGACTGTTTGCCCTGGGGTATTTCACAAGAGCTTGCATGAAACCTCCTAACTTCAGCCTGTGCTTCAATTTTGCCCCTCCTGAGACCAGGGATGATTCTTTGTGCATTCAGAGCAGATCTCTTGTAATCCACTCTCAGAAGGGAAATTAATCCCCATTTGATTTGAATCTAAAAATTCCTTACCCGTGGTTGTTGGAATTTAAAAAAAAAAAAAATTCAATTTTTAAGTGGCTCAGGACACCCATCACTTCCAGCTAAAGTCTGCACAAGAATGAGCAAGAGCTCCAGGTAAGGGGGCTGATCTCAAAACCCCAAGTCACTGGGATTTTTCTTAGTGACACCAGTGAGATCAAGGCCAGGGAGCACAGCAGGGCAGCTGGTCATGAGGTATTGATTGCAAGCCCCTGCCCTTTTTGAAAGGGTGTGTTCCACCCTCAGGCTAAATAGTCTGGCACAGATGATCCACACTGAACAGAACACTTCCAACTCAGGTGCTCAGTGAAAGCCTCACAAAATTCAGTGTTTTTCTTTCTTCTCGTGCACAGACCATGTAGGAATCTCTGTTTCAGCATGAAAATGTTTTCAGCCCTCAAAGCTTGAAAATCAGAAGACATGACAGTAACAAATCTGAGGCTCACCATTGTGATTTCCAAATTTTTAAGAAAAAAACCCTAAAAAATTCATCAAATCTTTGATTTCATCTACTAAAGACAGGAAAGCATAGAGGTAGAACTAAGTATTACTCTCAGTGGGTAACATTTATGGCAGTCACTCAGCTCAGATGGAAAAAAAAATCAGAAAAGTTATTTTGATCAATAGGAAGTTGCACTATTCTTCACTTGGGAATAATTGTGTTACTTTTATAACTGCTGGGAATGCCTAAACACTACTCCAAATTTTAGGCTAATTCTGATTTACTGGAGAACTGATTTGAATACACAAAAGAGTATCCCTATAAAAACATGAAAGAGAACCATTCCTTCTGCAGCTCTGCATAGACTTTGTGATTAAAGTCAAGCCTAAAACAAACTTACAGCCTTTAGTTTTAACTAAGCCTTTAACTAAAAATTTTAGTCTACATCAGCAGTGCCAGACTACACCTAAAACTTAGAGTAAAAAAGTTAAAAACAGCATGAAAAAAACCTCAAAGCAAACTCAGGTTTTCAAAATTTCCCAGGGGGAGGTTGAAGACATTTTTGTGAATAAATTTGTTCATTCTAAAATACAGTTTAAAGTTAGGAAAACATGTCAGTGCAAGGCCAGGAGTTGGACTTTGGTGATCCTTGTGGGTTCCTTCCAACTCAGGACGTTCTATGACTTCAGGAAATTGAATTGAAAGAAAGATCTCCTCCCATGAGAGCAAAATGGGGAAAAAAGTGGATTTGTTTGCAGACAGCTGCTGCTCCTATTCAGTGCCAGTTTTTCTATCACTAAAAGCTCAACAGTCTAGTTTATCTTTCAAAAGCCAGCATCCTCTGACTCTTTTGGGGATGTTCACTGTGTAGAACTCTAAACAGAGCCATCAAAAAGCACAGAGCAACTTGGAGTCCCATCACTCTGTACAAATGCAGAGATCAAAATGAAAGTGACTGCTGCAAGGAAAAAACTGTTCAGCTCACGTGACTAAAATCACACTGGGATCCAAGGGGGTTGTTGATTTATTAACAACATTTAATTAACTGAGAAGCAGAGAATTACATTTTGAGAATCAACCTGGGGTTGGCACTTTCTGTTTCAGTGAGGGCTTGGTGCTGTTCAAAAGTGAAGGAGTCCCAGGTGCCAGTGGCAAGAGAAGCACTCAGCTGTGCTCACAAGTTCCCTTTCATCCCACCCTTGGCACTCCATGCTCTTCCAGAGTCACCTTCCACCTCCCCTACCTCAACAAGGCTGGAAACGCCCAGGGATTATGCCAATAATTCCCAGCAGCAGCAAACTCAGAAACGTCTCTGGCTCTGACCTGCCACAAACCAAACACCTGTGGCTCAAAGGCAAGCTCTGTAAGGCAGGCTTAGCATTCCAAAGAAATCCCAGCCTGGCTGGCAACACATTCTAAACAGTCTCTCCTCTGAATGACCTGGACAGAAGATGCTCTGCCAAGTGAATTTTTATGGTTTTACAGGGATGCAGTTAGCTCATTTCACTTGGGAAGGCTTTACAGACCAAAGATCTTACCCTCTGTCTGTAAACACAAGACAAAGCAAGGGGCCAGGAGTCAAAAATCCAGCCAAGCTGTTTTCAAGCTCATATATGCAGTGCAGAAGTACTGACCTTGAAGCTAACAGCTGATAAAATTTGATGTCGTGGGTAGATTTCAAATAACATCAGCGATTATGCAAAACAAATCCCATCTCAAACAAAACAAAAAAAACCCCCCACAAGTATTTGAATCAGGGCTGTTGTCTGACTGACTATTCCCTCTGCCAAGAGGTACAAGGAAAGGATGTTCTGCTCCTGGCACTCCTCCAGTCCGAGCAGGCTGTGTGTCCTTCCACCAGCCCTGCAGGGATCAAACCAAACGGTGTCAGCGTGGTGTGCCTTTCTCCAGCTCAGTTTCCACCCCTACAAAACAAATCACTGCTACAAGGTGACAAACAGGTGAGGTACTGAAGTATTGAAATTAGCAGCTGCTCTATGTGTGTGTGTGTAAAATAAAAAAATACATTGTTGGGAGTAAAAGAAAAGAGGGCTCTGAAATAAACATATCTACCACGCTCTGAAGAGAGTAAAAAAATAAACCCAAGACCTCAACAGCCCTCTGCAAATCTAAACATGGGATTCCAGTGGGGTCAGGGGGATCTGTAAAACTCAGAATAAAGTCACAATCTGAAGTACAGTGAACACATTGCACATGCCACGTAAAACCCCTCCTTTCTAACATCAGTGTTAATTCTCAGCACCCTTGGTAAAATCTTTGGTTTTAAACAACTGAGACATGTACCTGCACGTAACAGATCTAGAAATGATTTTATAGGATTTGAGTTTATTTCCTTTTATTTAGAGAAACTTGTACTATTGAGTTACCCTCAGGCCCTCAAAAAGGGGAAGGCATCACTTACAGAGACACAAATCCATCAAGCTAAGAGTCCAGAACAGCTTCCATGTGCACATCTCAGAAAGCATCCACAGGTAGAAAAGGGAGAAAAAATAAAATAAGATCTAGATTTGCAAAGAAGGAAAGGAAAAGGGAAAGGATCACAGTTTACATGGTGTCTACAGGAAAACAAACACACATCAAAGGGGTTGTGTGAGGTTAGGCACACCACAGAAATGCACACTAAGATTCACCAGACAGCTGAAAACACCTTCAGGGCACTGAAATGCTCTTATTCTCACATGGAAGCAGAGTAGCCACTATACTGAAATGGATTTTGTGAGCAAAAATTAGCTTGAGAGTTATAACTGCAGTTCTGCAACCGCAGCCACCTCAAAGCAAGCACAGATTTACAGCAGCTCTTGGTCCACTCCACCTCTCCTTTTTGTGACTTCTGTAAGAGGATAATTCAGCAAAATTAAACTGATCTCTCTCACCCTTCCCTTACAAGGTTGATTCCATGAAATCATTTAATGATGCACATTATCTGAGGCACAACTGACTAACCCAGTCCTCTTCTTAGAGGTGTTTAGAAAGGCAGACTGTAATCTTGCTAATATTTTGTATTTTACATAATATTTGCAGAAGCACTTAAAAACCTCAGGCTTGAATGAGGGTCACCATTAAAAAAAAAAAAGACAGTAAAATATGCTGCTCCCTCCTCTTGAACACTCCAGAAAACACTGATATGGAGACATTTCTCTCAAACACTCTTTTTAGATAAATTCGAATTGAGAGGCAACAAAAAACTCTGTTAAAAGCGCTTATAAAGGTTAAATATGTTTCGATTGACTGCATTAAATAAACTGGTTTCAGCATTTCCCCTCTCTTCTGTATGTGTCATATATTTTAATTATAGAGTTCAACCAAAAACGTGTTCTATATCAGCAATCCAAATCAGAGTTTGTATCTAAATTCAAAGGTCCCAAGAATGAATACATTGGTCAGCCTTTAAGCCACGTGCCTGGGTTCACTTGAGCAAGGGATTACTTCCATTGAAAATTATACACAGCTGCCTATAACACAAAGGTTTCTTCCTTATTTTATTTTGAATATTGAATATACTTCTGCACAGAGCATTTTTTTTCCTCTTTGAAGAGCTAAGAGTCATTAGCAACATTTTATAGGACAAGATCCAGATTTTCCAAACAGTAGTAAAAGCTTTTCATTGACTCATAATTAAACTAAGTTATAACCTTGTAATACTGAGTTACCAGCACTGCTCTCCTGTAGCTTGGCCAGTTAAGTAGAGGAAGGCCAGGTTTCAAAGAGAACACACCTAACTTTTGAAGCAATTCCCAGTCTGGAAAAGTTTTATCTACAAGTTGAATCCTGGTCTAAAGCACCCATTATTCAGCCAGCGTTCCTCCCCCCATCTCTGCTATAGAAAGTGGAATGAGGATTACCTGAGATTAACGTATTTCTCCTCTGCTTTTATTAATATAATTTCAAATACATGTTGTTAGCAACTAAAAAGAAAAAAATAAGAATTTTTGGGGAGGAAGGTCCTGAGAGGTGAAAGCCTATCAAAGTTGTGCCATCTACTGTTGTACTGCTGCCCTTCTGCAATATTTCATGACTTGCACTCCACAGAGACTGCATTAAGTTCAAATAATCTAGTTCCATTCCTCAAGTGTCAAAGGCACACAGAGAAGGGCAGGAGGTGAAAGCAGAAGCACTGTGAGAAAGGTCACAAACGACACAGAGCATTTGCAGGGACCACAGAGCAAGGAAGATTTCACCCAGCCTTTCAAGCAGACATCTCCCACAGAAGTTTATTCTGTTTCAACATCACCATAATTGCTTGTTGCAGTTGTGAACTGTCCAAACCTTGCCAGAAAAAGTGATTGAAACAATAAAGCTTTATCTCTTATTTGACATCCATCAATTAATTCCTGACATCCTTCTTTTAATCAAGGCTGACTGCATAAATTTACTTCTATTTTCTGTTAGTAAAAAGTGATTTATAGGATAATTCCGATTGGATATCTCTAGTTCAATGTCCCACTGAGGTCAAGGGCTTGATGAGGTCAGATCAGGTTCTTCAGAGCTTTAATAAGTTTGATCTTGAAATATTCCAGTGCTGAAGACTGCATAATTGCTCCAGGTACCTGCTCTTTGCCCTCATGGGGGAAAATTTTCTCCTTATACCCTGTCTGAAGCCCTGGTTTCAAGCTGAACCCACTGCCCATCATCTCTGCACCATGCACTACCATGAACTGTGGTTCTGTCTTCCCTAAAATCTCCATACAGGTAGGAGAAGGTTGTTGCTAAATGTACCCCAGATTCATCTCTTCCCTTTGCTTAACAAGCCCAGCAGGAGAATTCCTCCAGCCCCTTTAGTGTCTGCCTGCTGAACCCATCCCAGGAGCAGAGCTATACCGAGTTACACTGCTGCACAAAGCTGAGAATAAAGTATTTCAGGCCCAGAGACTCACTTGAGTTTAGAGAGATTGGAAGCACTCTGGAGATTTAACAGACAAAAAAAAAAAAAAATCCAAAAAAAAAAATCAAATTCCAAGGAAAATTTCAACCCCCTGCTCGCTCTGTGTGAGTGTTTAACATGTTTAATGACCAGATCTCGGAGGTGACATATGGTGATGCATTTCTCATTCCCAGTGCTGTGGCTGCCTCATGGGAGGTGAGTGGAGAGCAGGAGGATGCACAGAAGGGAGAGGGCAGCACTGCCAGTGACAGACACTGTGGCTAAGGGACAAATCTGCTGCTGATTCCTGGCAGGATTGCAGAGCAGTGGTACTGCACTCACTGACCTACCCCAGTGCACTCTGAATATTATGCTCCACGTTCCTTCTGCTGTCCAAAATAAGGCTCCCAACCCTTAATGTTAGAAAGACCAGCAACTTCTCAGCAAACCCAGAAATAAATCTGAAAAGCTGTTCTGGTCTCAGCACCACACACAGCAGGAAGCAGGGAATAAATAACCTTTTTTTCTCCTCCCAACAATTTTGTCAGAAGAATCCTGAAGCTGAGTAACAGGAGATGAACCACCTGTCCTAAACATGTAGACAGGGGGAGAGAGAGAAGGCATCTCCCCCTTTCTGCACCCCAGAGTCAAAATGTGCAAATAATTTTTTCTTGGGCCAGTCAAACATTAGTCTCATATTAAAACCTTGAGTAATGCTGGATTTCTGGCAATAAATAAAAGTCATTTTACAAGAAGACTCTTTGGGTGCAACAGGGTATAACTACAATTAAAACTAGTTTTAAATCCTTAAAAAATGAGGTAGTTGGTTCAATACAAGTGTTTTGTTTAATCACAAAGCTCAGGCTTTTGTATTAAGAGTGCTGGAAAAGGTGAAATAGAGGGGAAATTAGTATAAGGATGTTATTTCTTAGCTCTCATGAAGTAAATCTGTACAACATTTCTGAGCTTTCCTTTTCTTTTTATCATGGGTGGAGCAGCACCCTCAGCACCACTCAGCTGTAGTTTAGGCACACCCTGTGGTAGGATATTTTACTTTTTGTTTCATAAACTTGAAACCATGCAGAGAAGGGAATTAGTATGTTTTGAATGTTTCACCTGACATAAAAAACAAACATCCCAAAGGCAACATAAAAAAACCTCCAAAACCAAAAAATGAGCACAAGTCAGCTAATATCACCTAGAGCAAGACAAATATTCAGTATTTTGATAAGCCTTAGATGCTATTTTTTATTGGCATTTAAAAACAAGCAAACACACACCCTAAAAAATAAAAACCAAACCAAGTAAAGGCAATAAAGATTCCTAGATAGAACAAGAAAGAAAGAACTTGCAAGAAAGCAAACCCTCTGTAAGCCTTGCACACCTCAGATTAACAAAAGAGTTAATTCAAGTCATTGTGAGCCTGGATTTCATTTGTCTATGTCCTTTAAAATACAAGTCAGTCACACTGTCAGGCTGCATTTCTAGGAATTTTATTGAAGTTAAAAGCAACTTTCCTAAGGAAAATGGATGGAAAAGTGGAGTCCACCACACCTTTTAACATCCATTTTCAACTAAAAATAGAGAAAGGGAGAGAAAGATTCCTTTGCCTTCACAGAATGGCATCTCTGAGCAAAAAAGACACCAGGCAGGCACTTTTGTGTCTGCCTGCCTGCCTGCTGTCATTGTGGAGACTGATTTGCTGCAGATGACACCTTCTCTGGCTGCTAGGTGCAGAGAATTGGGGCTTCAGACACCCACGAAACACACTCTGCTCCAGGAGGTGTTCTAAGGGCTGTCTTGCTTTCCAAAGCAAAGCCAGGGTGGCAGAACACCTCACTTGAGACACCACACTATGCTCTAAAATCCCACCAGAACACAAGGAACCGTGAGACTGTAGACATTCACCTCCTTTAGGTTGAAAACTCCAAGTTTCAGGCCAGAAGCCAGGAGTCACAGCCCCTCTGAGGGTGGCAGCTGCTGGATTTGTGACAGTCTCACACCACCACGATAGTCACTAACAGTTGTAAAGAAATTTGGTCTGGAAGAGTTATTTAACCTGCTTACTTCCCAAGGAGCAATAAAATCTTACAGATTCACTCAGCTCCCCCCACTCAGTTATGGGCTACGTCTAGAAAGAAGTACCTGTCAAAGAAAAGGGACAAACAAAAAAAACCCCACAGAGCAAATTTCCTCCTCCTTTACTATCACTTACACCTCTTCACAGTAAATATATCCTGGGTGGCCAAGTAATTTGGTATACCACTATAAATTAGAGGGCATTTACTACAGGGAGGGAGAAAGGCAGAGGAGAAGGAAGCACTCAGATAGAGAAGAAGCCATCCATTTTAATAATAAAGGCAATTACTCCAAATTTTCTTGGAACAACAACATACAGCACCTTCTGTTCAGGTACTCTATTGACTTATGTCCTACTTAATAGCAACTGCAAATACTTTGCTTAGTGAAGTATGCTCCAGCAGCACCTGATATTTCTGCATTCATCTTATTCACATTTTATTAAGATGATTGCCTAATCTGCCTCTTGAATTATGGCAGCACATCACAACCGACATGGAAGACCAGGCTTTGAAATGACAAGGCTCTGGGATATTTGTTAACTTCAATTTACTTTCCTGCACGTAAAGACAATTTAAGGATTGTTCAAGGTAGGTAGGAACTTCTGAAATGTCTAAAAATTGGTAGGAAATTTCCAGTTTTCTAGCCAGAGAGGATAAATTAATTTTAATTGAGCATATACCTACAGCAGATTCGACTTTTTGAACATTCTTGAATAATACTTTGTTCAAGAGTACCTTGTTATTAATGGAAAAAAAAAACAAACCAAAACAAAACAAAACACAAAACCAAGAAACCCCCAGAGCACTCAACAGAAGTTTTCTGATTGTTAACAGTAGAACAGGGATTTGAGGATGGCATAAGCGCCACATCAACTGCCTTAGTGTTTTTTAAAGAAAAATATGAATGGTTATCCCAACATCAGCACCCTGTAATACAGGACTGAGTCAGCCCCTGGATACAACTCACTTAGGTTAAGGCAGTGGCAAGAAATGCATGCAAAGCCCACTGGAAGAAACCATCCTTCAAGGGATCTGGGTTTGGGATCAGACTGTAAACTTTCCACTTCAATTAGGACAGCACTTGCAGGAAGCAAACCAGCCTGATGCCCTCACCACAAAGGCCGACACTCCAACAGGCACCTGGACAGATTTGAGAATTTACTTCCACACCGTGTCCTGTACAACCAATAGAGAGCAAAGAGTGCTGATCTTTGCCAGCTTGGGCCTGATTTCAGCTGATGGCTCAGAGGTGACAGACTCTGCACCATTAACACATTTCATGGTGCAGAGAGATGGTTACACCTGTCAGTAAATGACTTTAATTTGATGAAGACACCTTCTTACCCCGTGCTGGTGTAGATTCTTTCCACTGTGCAGAATGAGTTCTGTTGTCTGCTTAGGAAAGGTAATTTATAAAGCAACAGAAGACTTAAAAAACCGTGTTGGCACAGACTCTCAGCTCCCTGCGTGGTGCTTTATGGCCACAAATCCTGTCAGTGTTAATCAAAGGAAGAAGATGGGCTTTCTCACACCTCTGCTCTGGGAGACACAACCTGCTCTAAATCTGAAAATTGGAACTTCACCCAGTGGGGAGGGTGGAGGAGGATGGGTGAAGATGTCCCCCATCCATGTGATGAGGGGAAGGCTGGAGAGTTTGTTCCCTACCCTGGCTTGCCCAAAGCTCTGCACACCACAAAGCTGCCGTCAGCAGGGTGGGAAAAGGACAACAAAAATCCCAGCAGTGGAGCTGAGCTGCCACAGCCCATTGCCCACTGAATCATGCCCAAAGTGGGATCTCCACTGAATAATTCCAGCAGCACCGGCGGGCTGGGCACTGCACTGCTGTATTACAGCTCTGCTCTATAAAACTTTACAATGTATAAGGAAAAAAATTAAATGCTACTGCAGGCAGGAGCGTTTCTCTCCTGAGCGTGCAGCAGGCATGGCCTGCGTTGGACGAGGTTTGAAATGGGTTTCAGATTTCTAGGAAACTTGCCAAAATCTGGAACAGTGGATCTCCTAAACAGGAGATCCAGCAAAAGTCCTGCTTGTGAATATTTGCAGCTGATATTATGTTGTGACAGGCAATAGAACTATAAAAAAAGGCCTTACAAAATCAGGCCTGCTCTATTCAATTAATAGCTAGCCTGTCATTTCTTCTAAGTGCAGCTAACAAGCAATCTGTAAGTTCCCATATGAAGCTATTTTGAGACTGAGAAGTTCCTTTAGCATAACAACCTATCCTGAGGGTGAAAAAATAAGTGCACAAGGGGTTTGTCCCATAAGAATCAGTAAAGAAAATATGTAAGCAATCTGAGAATAGATAGATTTGATGGACAAGTAAAATACCTTTTACTAACCAATAGAATAATTAATAATAACAGCTCTTAACCAATTAGAAGTTGCCCTCGAGGTTTATAAAAACTGTATAAAACACAGATGTTGCCATAATAAAGAGCCTTCTGAAGATAATACCATGCCATTCTGTATGTTGTGACCATCTCTACAATGCCAATATTACAATCACCTGGCTATCATGGAGCTACTGTTCATCCAGACTCTATATTGGGAATAGTTCCATGTGCTTACCAGTAGATGAGGCAGAAAGAAAATCCCCATTTTTCTGGCATGTATTTTGAAGAAATAAACTTCAAAACAACAAACAAAAAAGAAATAATATTCCATCTGTAGCTGCATAACTGGAAAATTAAATAGTATATCTAATACTAATTTTGCAAAAAGAAAAATCACAAAATCTAGGTGCCCACCTTATAACACATTATATCTTTTCTAAAACCTACACTTTTGTTCAAATAGTAACATTGATTTCCAGAGCTAAGCAAACAGTATTTCCCAAACACTGATTCTGGTCAATTTGGGTGTACTTTTGTGCCATGACATAATCACAGAACATCTTCTTTATTTGCACAACGTCTTGGAAATACGTGAGGAAAATTAGAAGCAAACAGTTTTATCTGTTGACTAAAGGTATTGAGCAGTGGTGTTGGCTGCCTAACGTGCAAAACTCAAAATTAGCTGTGTGATTATTCTGCCTGCTAAAATAAAATACAAAGATTTGTTCAATTTATGGTCTTTCCTCTGGAGGATTTTTTTGAAAGAACAAGCACAGTCAAATAAAATTTCATCCCTACTCCTGCTGTGGTATTTATGCTTCCCTACCCCTGGGCAGCAATGCTGGGCCAGCTTTGTAAAATAAACTCCAGCATATATACATATTTCTGCTCATCACAGCAAATCCCAGACCAGATTTCCTGCTGGTATAAGTGGGCTTAACCTAACATTTTTCCCTCATTTACATCAGCAGGTAATTTGGGGCTGTGGTATGCACAAAAAATACAAATGTACACTTAAAACTGATTTCTGGAAGCGTTCCCACTGAGAACATTTACCAAATGTTGGGATTCCTCTGGAATTTCTGAAATCAGTGAGATTTAAGCAGCTGCTTTAATCAAATGATCCTTGGAAAACAAGAAATGGATTTCAAAATTTTGCTGAACATTACTACTACCAACAAGAAAAATACAGTGGCCTTACTCTAGCAAGAAGCAGTGATATTCAGCAATTAATTTTATGTTGTTGCATCTAAATAGATGTAAAACTTGAGCTGGGCAATGAGAAATCATACTGCTGAAAATTGAACAAGCACCTGCTCTTGTATCAGTCCTGTTGCTAGGTTGTAATACCCATTTAATATGCATTTAGCAGCTGAATTACTGCCATCAGACGCTTCCCAGGTGCCACAAAACTTACTGGGAACAGACAGATCAGTCCTCACTTCACCCAGACACACTACTCAGCCTACCTACAACTAAACTGACCCCTCAGAGTTACCTGCACTGAACTATTATTGATGTTTTCATTCTATACTTGATGCTCTGTTTCCTATATAATTGTAGATATTGGTCAGCTGGCACTGAGCCTTCCAGGAGGATGAGGAACAATTGAAAGAGGTTCAGAGGGCCACGAAAAGAAACATTCTTTAAGAAGATGAGGAGAGGTTAATTGAATTTATTTTGCTTTTCTGAGAGGAAGTTGGGGGCAGAGGTGATCATGGTAACTTTCGTATTACGGTTACCTAAGCTCACAGTGGGGTTCTCTTCAGTCCAAAAGACAAAAGGATGAAGGATGTCCAAGGCTTTGGGTTCAAACCAGATAAATGTAGATGAGAAATAAGACTCACATCTCAAGCTGCAAGCCCAGTCAATCACAACAAATTACTGTTTAAAGCAGCTTCTCCTCCTCTGCAAATCCTTCAATCAATATCGGGGAGGCTTTTTGAGGATTTAAGTTCTGTTCTCTTTTGTTGTGGAGTTGTTTTGTTTGGTTGGTTTTTGTGTTTTTTTCTCTTTAAAGATCACTTAATTTAGCCACAGTTCTGGGGCTCAAAGCAGTCTGAGAGAGTTCTATGACCTCAGTTGATGAAAAAACAAAAAGTTGGTTTGGGGAAACCTAAAATTTATAGACCCACCAATCCACTGTGTGTGTATTTTGTGCGGTGACAGACTCCCAAGCAAGATCCGAGCCACACGCGGGAATTCACAGCACCCTTGGAAAGAAAATCCCCTGCTCCAAACAAAACCTTCAGAGATAAATCAGGCTTCACGTTGCAGGTAGAAAGAGGCACAAAGGGGAGACACAACTTTGACCAAGGTGAATCCCAGCTTTCCCAAAGACAGACAAAAGTCTGTCCCAAAACACGAATCAATTCAGTGTTAACACTGGTGTCGTATTCGCTTTCGTTTTATCAGAACTAATTAGACAACCTTAGGAATCAATGCTTTGCAAGGACAACAGAACCTTCTACATGCCTTCACTTGACTGTCTGGACAATTTAAAGTATAAAACTGAAAACCACAACCACGCAAAAACCCCACACACACCTTGTAACAGAGTTCTACCATTTCTGAGCTTCAGTTTGGAAAACCCACGTCCCACATATTAATCAAAGGGATCCATTGAAAACATAAAGTATTGCTTCAACAAGTACCTTTTTGCCTATAATCCCAAACTGTCCTAAAAGTATTACCTCCACCCTTCTGAAAGAAGACTGAGGTCTGCAAAATCAGATATTTCTATGAAATATCTTTTGAAATGTCCCACTGCATTAGTGTGTCAAAGGATCAATTGTCTTTTAGGCCAATATTCTATGTGGTTTAACTCTTGAGTCATGAGCAGAAATTAATGATTTATTTCTCTTCCAAAGCATTTATTTTCACAGTCAAGGAAATAAGATTTGTGGTGCCAAAATGCTGATAGCGTGGTATAAATATATTTATATGTTCTTGTAATTATATTTATAGTATACCTGAGGGATTCCAACTCTGCAAATAAATCTTGTCATTTTCCACATGATGCAAATAAACAATTCCATAGTGGGAATAAATGGTGTTTATTCCACTACAGAATGCTTTTCCTTAAAAGCAGTACACTGGCCTACCAGTATCGACATCCTGTCACACAGCAATGGGCAAATTCCACCAAACTGTGCCAAATTGTGGCTTGGGGGCAGGGGGAAAAAAGAGGAAATGGAGAGACAGCTTCAGAGAACCCTGCAGCTCATTCTGCCCATTTTCCTCCTGTGCACAGTGCCAACCCATCCCAGCTCCTGAGGGAACAGGAGCAGCATCACATCCGTGGTTAAATGGAGGAGGGACAGACAAGGCTGTTTGCCTCCACCTGAGTTTTGGGGCAAGCAACTCTTGTTGATTTTCTGCCACGCGCCATTAATCTTAACAAATTCAGCAAGGCAACTATTAATTTAAACGTATGTAACTGTGAGAAGAATTCATCCCCAGTTTAATTCCCTTCCTTTGGTGGCATCACTTCAATAGCACCCAGACATCCTGCATTATTTAATTGCATTTATCCTCACAGCAACCTTGCAGAGAGGCAAACACCATTATCCCTGCTTGACAAGGGGGGATCTGAAGCACAGAGAAACTGAATGACCTGCTCAAGGTCACAGAGGAATCTGTTGCAGCATAAGCACTAAATCCCAGATTTGCTGGGTCCTTTGACAGCACAATCCACCAGAACTACCTGCTACTGGTGCTGGCAAGTCTTCCTGAAAGGACAAATAGTATTTGCCTTTTAATTGCCACAAACCTTTCCTCCGTGCTGAAAAGAAATCAGGCAAATTGCACAAATCAAAAATGCACCAGGAAAAAGAGTCTGACCTGAAGTATTCCACACAGGTCTATAAATACAAACAGAAATGAAAAATCTTTTCTACTTCATAGTGGCAGTGTTTTCTTCTTTCAGAATACAAATTCCTTGATGGCAGCAGTGCAGAACAAAGGGATAAAACCTGGCATGCCTTACATGCTGGGGAAAAAAAGGATTTCCTCTATTTGCTTTTTTTCTTTACACATATTTCATCTTCCCTCTCCTTGTTTCTCCCCTTCCTTTCATGAAGGAAGATAAGTCCTGGCAGTGAAGTTACAGACACCTGTTTCCCCTTTTAATTGCTAGTAAAGGAATTTTTACCATTTCCCTAAGGATGGTGCAGCTCGGACTGAAAATATTTCAAATATTTCACATTCGAATAGGTAAGCCCAGCTCAACAGCAGCTGGGACATGTTTTTCTCTGAGCTAACCTGCCTTCAGAAGGATCTCTCTCCACAAAGTAGCACAGGCTCAATAGAGGATTCTGGGGAATCACACAATTTAAGGGGAAATAATGCGAATAGCAAAGAAGGTAATTGAAAAGGTAACCAGGTATGCATGGCAGGGAAGGCAAACATACAGAGGTGAGCTAAGTTAATTTACTGAAAGGTCAGAACAGAATCAGTCTTTTGCTCTCCTTGTGCAAGCAGAAGGGGAACAGACACCAGGAGAAACGTGCATTGCTATGCAAATAATTTGCTTTATAGCTACCATAAAGAATAGGCAGCTTGTGCAAAAATGTCAAAGGGAGCATGGAGAGCAAAGGGGAGGTGTGAATTAGTGAATAACTGAGGAGATGGTGACTAAATGCCACTTTGCCACTGTCCCTTTCGCTGTTCTGAAGACATTGTTTCCCTCCCATCCTTCAGTCTCCCTCCTTGTAAAATTCAGCACAATTATTAGCAATGGAATCACAACAAAATAATGATGGCATGGCTGTGGAACACATGGATTTCTGCCAGCAAAAAAAGCTAAATATTACTACCTATAAGGGAATATGTCTAGGCATCTCACATTTCACTCTAATGGCACAGAAGAAAAGAAAATTCTGTTGAAAAGAAAACCAGTGACTTCTCCTTCAATACTGCATGATTAGTGCAATTGTACAAACCTCCCCTTCCAGCTCATCAGATCTCTGATTCCTCACATAAGTAGGGCCAACAAATGCTGCAATTTCACATGGGGTAGGATGGGAGACTTCATTGACATTTTCTGTGCACTGCTAGCCCTTTTAAACCAGTTGAAACAGAGGTAATGTCAGCAACGACCATGATGTTCAAACTTCCAAACGTTTGCCATTGGAGGTATGGAATCTCCAATAGGGAATTTATCATTTCTCTTAAAAAAAACCAACAAAAAACCCAAACAAAAACCCCCAACAAAACAAACAAAAAAACAACAACAAAACAAAACCAACCAAACAAAACCCCCTCATTTGCTATACTCCTTTTGTGAATGGCTTTGAAATAGCTCACACAACAGACAAATCTATAAATAACAGACTTTAAAATTAAGAAACCTTTACAGGCACACCCCTCTCCAGTATCTAGATTTGTTCCATTAGAAGACTGAAGCAAACAACCTTTCCTGAGGTGGTGGCTACAAAATTAAACTTGCCATTTTGAAGAATGACTAAATTCCCCAGGGGAAGAATAGGACTCTCCTCAGTGTATGGGACATCCCTGTTAGCTCTTTTCACACCACATTTCCATTTGCTGGCACTGTGGGATGTGCTCCCTCTCCCCATCTGCTCCCAGAACTGCAGATTTATGCAGTTTTGGCAGGTGAGCAATGCAGACACAAAACTGGCAAATCTGTCCCCTGATGTGACGTCTTTGGTGTCAATTCTCCTGCACTGCCTTGGCCAGCAGATTCCAGCAGGATCCCACCCTGCTGCTTCCTTACACCTTGGGATGTGATTTTTACCTCAAATCATGCAGCAGCCAGGTTATGCCGAGGTGGGAATACCTCTGTTGTTATTGTACTCATCTTGGTGCTGACCTTTAAGCCTCTCTCGGTGCAGAACACACACTTTTTATGCTCACTGAGCTTTCCTTCTCAATCAAGAGGTGAAACTTTATTGTAGAGGTTGTCTCTGTACTTCAGTTTTTGCGAAAAGAAAACATAACATTTACTTTTTATATGGGAGGAACGTACTGGGAAAGGGCTGTCAAGCTCTTTAAATATGAAAATCCTTTTGCCCCAGATTGCTGTTGCTGCTCTCCAACATCCACTCGTTTTCTTATGGGGGTTTCTTTCCAGATTCTGCAGGGAGGATAACTGAACTGTGTTTCCAAAAATGAAAAAAAAAAAAAAATACAACCACGAAACTCGTGTTTTGTTGTTTTTTGTTGGCTGGAGGCAGATGGAGGGACAACACAGCATATTTTATCCCTTCAAAGACTAGAGAGTCTTTTATCCATTTCTGTGTAATGCAGCTTTCTGGCTGTGTGGCACAGGGTGCAGGATTAGTACCACAAGAAAATCTAGGAGGATGTTGGCAGTCTCAGACAGAAATGCTGCTTTGTAAGCCTGGTACTAAAGAAACAAAAAAGGTTTTCCAAGCCCCTTCTATATCACATGGTGCTTGGAAACTTCTGAAGGGAGAAACTGGCACACCATTCCTTCAGGAGCACTGATATTTCCTCATGGAAGTGCCAGGGAAGCAGCCCCAGGACAGTGACTTTTTTCCTTGCGAAGTTTTCCCTTCAGTTCTGCTTCTCCCTTCACTAATTCCAGGCAAAAGCTGGGTCAGTTTAATCATAAATTCCATAGGTAATTGATGCCACAGCTTCTCTTCACAATGTGAATGCCCTAAAACATCCCAAAATTAAGGGAAAGGAAGGACACTTCCACCAGGTTACTTTCAATTATTTCACCTACAGTTTTTAGGTTGAAGCAGAGATTTTTGCTCCTCTTATCATTGGTTTGATGTCAATGTCCATCATGTTCTCTATAGATAACCTTCTCAATTCTCCAACTGCTACTGGGACACGCAAAAAACCACCCAAAACAGCAGAAAAGAAGGCAGAAAAAGCAACTAAGAAAACATAAGAATCTGGCTGGCACCTTATTAATGCCTCCTTCAAGTAACCAAACACACGTCTCAATAAATCTCATCCCTTCTGGAGCACAGTATTTTTCAGCCTTATTATTCCCAATATTTTGCCTGTCATTCCTGAATGGCTGCTCAGAAACAAAAGCTTGTCCTTGAGAAGCAAGGGAAAGTTCCTATATTTTCAGTCTGAATCACCTCCTAATATAAGCACTGAAACGCTGGGAATGATGATGCAAACTCTCCAGTAAAATACAATGATAGAGTATAGCTAGAAATACCTCAGCTTAATAGGTGTTGTGCCATTAACAGTGCATTTTATGGAAGCAAGTAGATGTAAATCTGTCAGGAAGACAAAGATTTACAGTAATATCCCCTGCAGTGGATGGGTTTCATCACATTTAGGACTGTCAGGCAACTCGTGGGTTTTCCTCCATCCCTTTAGGCATGCAGGCCCCTTCATTTTATTTAGGAGCTGGGATGTTCACCTTCAGGCATTCTGCACTGCCAGAGGAAGCTCTCCAGTGCCCTGTCCCTTTTTATGGATGGAACCCTCAGACCAGGTGACTTTACACATCCTCATTTCCAAAAAAAACCCTTGTCCTACATGCTGGACATTAAACAGACGAGACCCAACCTCGTGGCACGAGCACTTAGAAGATTAAAGCACTGTCTGCACTACAGTGCCTGCATATTCCCAAAAGCAGAGTGAAAAAGCCCTGCTTTTCTCCCAGGGGGACAGCAGCAGGGTAAAGGGGCTGAAAACCTTTTTGGCAGCTCCAAAAAGCAGCCTGGAAAGCACCTATGGGATGCACCCCTAGCAGTGAAGGTGATACAGGGAACAGAAATAGGGGTAGCTGGGACTCTACCATTTAAATTTGGGTTTATGGCAGGGGAAATTGATGCCAAAGACTAAAAAGAACACTGTTGAAGCATGTGATTCCTTCTGCTGAGCAGAGCCTTTCACCCAAGTGTTCACAAAAACACATCAGAGCTCTGGAGGATTTCTCCAGCGTGGTGAGAGATGCCTTTCTTGGGGTGAAAGAGAAGCTTCACACAAATCAAGCTTCAATAACAAAGCAAAGCTTTAATTATACCTCACTATTTCTGCTCTCTTAACTGTCATCAGTGGTGTCAAAATTATATGATGCATCATGGGCAACCCAACTTTTCAGCACTCACATTCAAAAAGATGAAGACCTCTGGCAATCAGTGCTAAACACAGAGTCTGACTGTGCTAATAACTGAGGTAAAGTGTATTTGTACCACAACACTCCAGATGCAGCAAATTTCAAGCCTAGAAACTCCTCAAAAGCAGAGTGATTATGGGCTTAAATCCACTTCTGATCAAGAACTTCAGAAGCACCCAGTGTCCAAAAGAAAGCCTGTTATGTGCTTCCTGCAGAGAACCCCTTATCTGCTTCAATCCTAATTAATCCTTCCAGCTGCTTCATTTCCAGCTGGAACAAAAAAAACCAGCAGCAGAAAATTACCTGCATCTCACAGGTTTATTCACAAAACTGCATCTTCCCCCACCAGCCAGCATCATGCCATTCCTACAAACTCAGTTTTGGCACAAAATCCCATAAATAATTCACTAGCAACACATTCTAAATACTAGTTACCAATTACCAGTGAAACACAGAGAACATTCAATTGCATCCTGTGGTACTGAAACTTATAACTGCAATTTCCATGGGAAAACTATCTGCAAGATAAATTCAAATACACAGAGGCAGCAGCATTTAAATGAAATTAGAACACTTTGCAGTTTTACTTTTCGCCACAAACCCTCTAATGGGCCTTCCATTTAAAGGATTTTCCTCTATTTAAGTTTCACCATTTCAAATCCTGCTTTGACCACAGCCTGCCAGGAGTCTCCTGTCACCTTCACAGTGTGTCCCAGTGTTCTTAAGCCAGGACTTGTGGATTGCATGAGCAGAAGAGATCATCACAATCTTTAATCTTACTCTCTGCACAAAATGGGTAAATATAAAGAGAGCAAATGACAGCAGCTCTGCCTTGTCCCTAGAATTGGTTAGCTCCAGTAGTTAATTACATTTACAATTAAAAGTATGTTCTTTATTTGGATTTTTGTAACTGTCTTAATTGCATTGCTTGAATCCTATAATGCCTTTGTCATCCAACAGGCCTCCAGAGACAGGCAGATTCTTTTTACAGCCTCAACAACTTTGTTTCCTCTTCCTCCCCTGAAAATAGTTTTATAACAATGTCTACAATGAAAATTCTTTGAAGTATCATCATATTTGAAGGTGCAATTTCTAAGGAAGCTTTAGTTCCCTTTCCACGATTTTGATTCATGTGAAGAACAATTATTCAATTAATTCTTTGTCAAATACATTCACAATTGCACACACAGAGAAATTCAATTGATTCCCTAACCATGGCTCCCTGCTGCCTATATTTGCAAATGTGTTTGGACAAATGGTTTGCAATTCCTGTTGCAATCTGGAAGGAATTATTCAATCAAAATCTCCCCGTTTTTCTTGTTTCAGGCCCACGATTCCAAATGCAGCATCAAATGTCCTAGTAAATAAGTATATAGAATTTATTTGACATTTCCTAGAGTAGTGAAATTATTTACAAAAAGAAAATAATTTTGACACATGACTGTAGCAAAGACAACAGGGGTCACACACCCAAATTAATGAAGAAATACATGGGTTCTCAAAACCAGTCAGTTGGATTATTTATGGATATTCCATAAATATTGTTACATTTTATGTCCATTCTTCCTGGGAAGCAGCATTTTTCCTGGGATGCTGCTTCAAGTCTACTAAGATGAAATATTTTTGCAATTTGGGCCATTTTATTGCTGGGAGATGGACAAAAGTATAAAAACTCTCCAGTAACTTTGTGCTTTCCTCAACAGCACCACTGAAACCAGCAGATCCACCCATAATTAAGATAAATTCACCGTGGACAAATTGGAAGTCAGCATTTTCTGAACTATATTTTCCCCACACTTCTGAGAATTAGGATATAAATTCATTTGAAATGTGTGCACTACATGTTCTGCTCATGATTCAGCATCACACACCTACAGTATTTTATATGGCCCTGCCTGGGTTCCCCCACAATCTGTGGGAGTGGAATCCCTTTAATTCTGTATATTTATTTGCAGAATCTTGTAGCCAAGTAAAAATTCCCTCCACTGCCATGTGCTTAAACTACTTCCTTTTTTGGTCTGAAAAACTCAAGATTTAAGGGAACAAAAGCAGGGGCAAGGAAACCATAAGAAATTAAAAGCCAGGAAAAACAATCCTTTCCACACTACCGCTCATGAGAATAAAGGCTGTCCCTCTGAGAGCTTCACCAAAAAACTTCCTTAAGGAATTTCCTTTTGTGATTCCACCCCCTGGAGCATAAATTACAGAATAAGTACAGGGCAGCTGCTGGGGTTTAGTGTCATTTGTGGTGCTGTGCCCCTGGAAAGCTCCAGCAGCTCACGGCTGTGCCCAGGGCCCCTCAGGAGCTGCAATTTCACACTTTGATTCCCAGCGCTGCCTTGCAGGGCTGCTGCCCCTGATGAGTTTTCTGGAGCTTCACACACCCTGGGAAAGGCTCTCTCTGCTGCACTTCCCCAACAGGTAATGCAGAAAACATCAGTGCAAAAATGTAGTTAAGGCAAAGCACGTGAACGCTGGGAGGGCAAAAGGAAGCACTAAGAATACTTTGGTGGATTTGTCTCTTTTTTTCCTCCTTGCTGCACTGTCATTGTCTTTTTCTCCTCTGGATTTTTATTCCAGAGCACTGCCAGGGTTGCTCCTACCCAGCTGAAGTGCAGGGATCACTTGGGGAGCTGGGGAACTTTGTATTTTTGCATGGGTCATGAGTGCTAATTGCACACCGTGACTTGATGTGCTGGGAAGAGCAAGGAAATTGAAAGAACTGGGAATAAGTCAACCAGGAAACTTCAGCTGAGGGAAAGAAATAAACAATTTCACGCACACGAGCTTAGCAATAACTATGAATTCTGTCATATTTCCTTTCAAAGCACTACAGACAACTTTCACGAGTGCCTTTTGGTCAGAGAAGGAAACTTCACACCTGGTGTAACCTCTATAGTAAGTGCTCATCTTTTACTTTTCACATAACTGTGTGGACATTCAAGAGACATCTTAATAAAACAGGGATTTATGAAGTCACCTTCCAGCCACTAAAATCTCAAGAGCATTCATCCAGGACGTTGACATTTTTATGTAGCCAGCAGTGAGATTATGGCTGTATGCTTGGCTTCAAATCTTTTACTTTAAAATAAAATAAATCTGAAAAAAAAACCCCACCCAAACCTATGGATCAGCATAAGGAAGATGGTGGGTGGCCACTTCATTCTTACTTTGAGATCTACTCAACATCTCAAAAAATATTTAAGTATTATTTGGAGTTTTAAAAAAAACCAAAACCCAACAACAAATCCTATAAAATAAAGATCAGTTCAAATAATGCCTCATTGTGTTTTAGAGAGTGAAATGACACAGAACAGCTTACTATTGCTACAGGTATTTGCTGAGTGAACTGTATCTCATCATCCAGCTTGCAAACAAGGATATTGATATTTTTGGCATCAGTATTGATCTCTTAGGGAGACAACCCACACCCAGCAGCTATTTGAACCTCAGGTGATCTCTACCCTTTGGATCATACAGCCACTTTTCATCCACTTCACTGTCTGCTCTCCCAGCCCATATCTCACCAAATTATTGGAGACCCTCTCATTTCATTGCAAGAGGAGCCTGGGGAAATGTTTAACCAGGAAAAACCTGCACAGGCTGCTCCTGGTTACCTTCTCATTCTCCATGTGCCTGGACATGGTTCCAAGCTTGCTCCATAGACTTCCCAGTGCCTGGAAAGAGTATGAACAGCCTGTAGCTCCCCAGATCATCTTTCTTTCCTTCCTGACAACACATGTGAAGTTCACCTGGAGAAAATTCCCAACCACCACAGCCTTCCTAAGATTATCTACAGCACCTTTGCATTGGCATTGGGCAGCTCCCTCAGCAGCCATGGATACATCCCAGGGACTTGTCCATGTCCCATATTCCACCCACAGGGATCACTTTGGGACAGCAGACAGCACCTCCAGAGGGAGAGGGCTCATCTTCCACCCCTGGCCCTTCTGGAAAACAGCCCAGCTGCTCAGGAAGTGAAGTGTGGCTGTCTGTACACTGCTCCTCAATTTGATAAAGGAGGACAGGTCAAGGGAGGCAATTCTGAAAGGATAAAGTTCTTCACTTAGCCAGAAAAGCAATCACATTTATTTCTCTCTGAATTTGTCAAGAAGAAGATCCAGAGGGCCTGAAGCCAACCCTGCCACTTTAAACGCAGTGGTGTGCCAAAATAAAGGCACAGAAAGCTTCCTGATGAATATGTTCAGGTCTTGTTCAAATCCTGGATTTCTGCTGCTCTGCTTCTTCAAAGGTTCATCTCTTTCCCACTCAAAAAAAAAAAAAATAAAAGGCAACAGATTTGGGATTGGAAACAGAAGGAACAGCACTGGGGCAGGGGGAAAAATTAGGGAAGAATATGATTAAAATAAGAGCTGTCCTCCCACTACACACAGGTAACACTCTGACAGCTTCTCCAGCTATAATGTTGTATAAAAAGCATTCTGAATTAACTTCAGACCTTTTTAATTTCTGATCTCAAATTAAACCTCCTCCAAATGCCCACCCACCTCAAGAAAGACAATTTAATTTATTCCCTGAAGATATATTTGAAGAGACATGAGAGCCACCCCCTTAAGGAAGGTAATAAGTGTTCTGCCCAAAATGGAAGACAAGGAGAAAATACCCACGGAGGATATTAAACCCTATTTTGTGTCATCAGAGGTAAGCAAAGCATCTAAGGATGAAACTGTCCCAGCAGCTTTCAAGGCTGCCAAAAGATCAGCTTCAACATCACTTTTGACTCCTTCACTGACTGAAATTCACAGCTGTATTCATGGTAATATCTTAATTTTGCTGCCTTCACAGGGAAGAGTCCTTGTTTTAGCCCAAGACTCAGAACTGGACAGAGGTTTTGGTAAAGATGGTACCAAAAGAGGCCAAATGCAGAAATCTCCAGGCATCTGAACACCTTCAGCACATCCCCTGCATGGGAGGTGTCATTTACCAAAACTGTCTGGACATCCACCTCGAGCATAAGAAACCCCACACACCGAATTCTGGGCATCACCTAAGTCCCATTTTGCAGTTCCCTGTTCTTCCATTTTTTACATCTGATCTGGATTTTGCTGCTCCAGAACCATCAAAGCACCTCATTAAATATTCAAAGGATCACTAAGCCATCAGTCTACAGAAGGAGCCAAAACTGCATTTACTTTCTTTTCTTTAATCTCCCAGACCTTAATTGCCATATTGACAAAAAAGAAACAGTTGTTTACCTTCTAAATTCTCAGGAGTGCCTGCCAAATTAATCCTTTTAAGCAGCATTTCTCCAGCTCCAGAAACAAGTAAGCAGCATGCAAAGCAGTGAGATACTCCCCTAAGAGGCAAATAAACATTCACTGCTTCAAAATTGACCTTGACTATTATAACTTGTCACAGATTTCTTTTTTCCTGTTTCGTAGAGTCCAGAGGTTCCAAAAGGTGAGTTTGCTTCTCAGAGCAACCAGGAGATTTTGAAACTTATGCAAAAGAAGTTTTATAACTTAGATATGTGCAGGGGCCAAAACAGAGTCAAAGTGGTGGAGCAGAGTCATCTAAAGAATGAGCTCACAGAATCCTAAAGCACAAAGAAAAAATATTTTGTGTTAGACTCCTGACAAATATGAAAATGACCTGCACATCGCAAACACTAAATTGTGCTAATGAAGTCTGTGATGCTGTGTCTTAAAATTAGCCAGTACTGTACATTTTAGAGCACCAATAATTTTCCTTCCCCAGACTGAATTATCACACTGTAGATAAATCCACAGGAGGTGGAAGTTTGTACCTAAACTGACTTTTGTCTTACAACAGAAACATTGAAACAAGTTTTGTTCCCTGTTAGATGATGCTTAAAATTCAGTTTGCAAAGAAAATTAAATTTATTGCATAAATGAGGACAAGTGCTTCATGTATCAGTGCCAAACTGGAAGAGCGCTGATGGGCTTTAGTTACAATCCCCAGTAAACTGAAATGATTCATACCCTGAATGATTTGCAGCAGTTATCCACACAGTGTCCTCTGTCTGCCCCGAGGTAAACCATGGGTCCCTGGAGAGAGTCTTTCCCATTTTGTCTGCAGCAGGAAATACACCCAAAATGCTGAGTTGAAGCAGCTGGTCAATGGCAGGAAGTTCAAATCAAGGAGCTGCATGTTTAGGTGCAATCCAGCACACAGCAGGTATGATTGCCACTCTTTTGCCATCTGATGCCCTCCCCCTGTTTTAAGGATCTCAGAGCCTTTATATGGCCCCCTACTGCCACCTCTAAATTTCACTGACTCACAGTTGTTCTCCCCAGCATTACTTTAGTCTAGAAAGGTTTTGAAGAGGTTTTTTTTTGCAAAAGGAGGCTGTAATCAAGCTCAAATAAAACCTAATTTGAGAGGAAATATGTGAGGAATGAGGTTTTTAGGTTGCTACCTGGGTTTTGAGTGAGATCAACGAGAAGAGAAGGGTACCACTAATATATTTGATATTATTTATATCTCCTATATATCTTTTCAAACAAATACAATACAGATAGTTGCTCCAACCTTACTGTTTAGATAGAGTGGCAAGTGACAAGGCCCTTTTCATTTTGCCAATTCATTACGTCCCGTGTCGAGATTATTTTTATAAAAAAGAAGCAAGTCTGGAAAAATAATTTAGGAAAGCATTTAACTTCAGAGCTGCTTCCCAGGCATTAATTGATCACTCCATTATGAAAAAAAGTGTGTCTATCTTAGCCCACTGCCCAAGACTGACCTCTCTCTACTGGCAAACAGTAGCACTGGTCCCATTCATTTTACTTTGGATGGACCAGTGTTTACAAGAAGATTGTCTTAACTCTATTTATAGAAAACTAGCAGCAGCAGCCAAAAGCCCATGTGCTTGAAAGATCTGTAGCAGCAAATAGGTTGAACATTGGGCAGTAACAGAGAGGAAAAAAACTGTAAAACTCTTCAGTGAGGACAGGCACCTGAGGGATGGCACAACTTCCCTCCTGCTTTCTGTCTGTGTGGGCTTCTGCAGCTCCAGAGTGCACACAGCCATTTGCATTCTAACCCAGCAAGCAACAGGCTAAAAATAGCGCTGAAAATCCACTCTGTGGATACTGAGCACTGCTCTAGGAAGTTTAAATTTAAGCCCTTTTTCTCCCTGGCAATTATAGGCAGTGTCACAGAAAAGGAACCCAGGGCTTATCACTCTGTGCAGAGATGTTCCCGTTTGCAAGGGAAACCATGTGCCTATAATACATATTAATGCACCAGCATGCCTGTGCATGTTCACTTCAGGTTCTTGGGAGCTTCCCTGCCTTGATGTCTATCCCTTTGCCACAGCTGGAAATAAAATAAGAAACAGAAAGTGGAGCTGCATTTGCCTTTCAGACACCTCCGGCGAAGACTGTCCCAGGCACTACAAACTTTTAAATTTGATCCCTGGTACCACAGCCCCTGCTCTGCAGGGCCCACTGTGCTAACTATGCACTGAGAGGCCTGGTTTAGATGTGCTCTGAAAAAGTGCAGAGCTGAATGCAAGGTATAGATCACCAGAACATGAGATCAGCTTGGCAAAATGCTGCTAATACTGAAAGATCTACCAGAAAGCAAGATGACCACCAGTAACACCAACCAGAACAGGGAACTGCCCTGACAGTGAGCTTTTCAGAGAGCTGTTGCTCATTCAGAACATTTATATTTTAATATCCAGGATAAATAGTAGCTAGAACATGTTATGGCATAGTAATTATTGCTGGGTTATCTGACAAAACCCAGAAATATTCCCTCATTCATGTTTCCTTTTCAATGTATCCCCTTGACCACTGAAAATGAGGCTGATCTCCTTACCAGGTTTTGAAGCAAGAGCACTTTCTAAGGGGACCAAATCCACGTCTCAACAGGCCACTGGCATCTCCCAACACTCAAAGAGAGGAACAAAACCCTGAAGATACCATCAAAACATGCCTTCAGTGAGGGAACTGCTGTTCAAAGTGTAGATCTCGGAGAGAGCTGGTTTCTTTCATCAACAGCTTTTGTTTCCAATTACTGAGGGGAAAAAAAATACAGGTGGAAAAAAAATTAAGGAAAAGTTCCCATTCAGCTCTTCAAAAAGAAGCAGACTAGTTGGAGGCTCTGGGGTACCCAGGTTTTAATTTCCATCAAAAAACATGCTCAGACCCTAGATCCCACACACTCCCAGCTATTACTCTCTTTCCTAGAGAAAAAGAAAAATAGAAATCCCTTAATGCAGGAATTGTGCCATAAAGAACACTAAAATGAAGTCTACAATACATGGGAGATGCAAACAACACATGAAATATCATTCCTTTGTTTTCTTTGTGTTCCAAAGCTACACCTCCAGGATTTTTGTGACAGGCAGACAGTTCATTTCCTTTAATCTCCACTTGGATTTGTACCTCGGTATTTCCTCCAAAGTCTTGCCCTACTTTTAGCAACAGCAGGGCAAAAACATACAAAGAGAACAAACAAGCTGCCTCTTGTTGAATCCCTAGAAAAGGAGTTGTGTCCCAGCTGGGATGAAGGTACACAAGACTCAGAGAGGAAGGTAAGGAGGGAGTCGAGCTCAACAGGTTCCAAACTCAAAGTCAGTTTTTGTGAGACTCTATCTGTGTGCTACAGGCTGCTTCCAGAAATCCTGACTGTGAAAAAAAACCTAGGAATTTCCCCACAAAAGAAATATTTACATGTAAGAGGGCGTGGCTGTGCTAATTAAGAGTGGCATAACTGATTTCCTCAAATGTGCAAAGTCCTAAAATACTCATTCAGAATGTGCAGACTTGAGGCTGTGTAACCCTTTGAACTAAAATCATCATTCTAAGAGACCACACAGAACAACTTTCTGAGTAGCGTGTCTTATGTCATTGACTAAAACAATTAAAATCTTCATTAAGCTACAGGCACACAGCTACCCTGTGCAGATCTGAGGGTGTCAAAACTCTCTTTATCTCATCTATCATAACCTGATGACCTTTAGAAAGGCAAATGTGCACCGTGCAACCATTTTGCTTCGAATCTGTCTGGCTAGAAACTGTTGCCACACAACAATTTAGAGTAAAATACAATGTAATTTATCGTAGCATTTTGTTCCTCTGTCCGCACTGTTTTCAAGTCGCTTTTAAAGGGATCAAAATCACACTCTGCCTATGTTTTGATCAAAGAAGATGCTAAGAAATGCCTTTCTCTTTTTTTAAAGCAGGAAAAGCATTCCCAACAACAGTTCCTCTGAAAACCAGAATGAAGAGGCACAAACTATAAACACTCAAACAGCCTGTAGAACACATTAATGCTTCCCTTTGTCCTTTTCAAGGATTTATTGTCTTCGAAGGAGCTGCCTCTCAACAGCTCACCACAGCAAGGCTGCATCGTGCTGGCAACCCAGCCCAGGCTCACAGGAGAAATAAATGGGGGCTCCTGAAACAGAGTTCCTGAGAGCTGACACGATTTGAGTTTCCCTTGACTTTACATTCCCTCCCTCCAAGTCCTTATTTCTCCACCAGGAAGAAGCGGGAGGTTGGAACACGCCGTGGGAATTGTTATTTAAAAGCAAAGTCTTGCTGCAGTACACCTCTTTTTAAAAGGTTAATCTTAATTTTTATAGGTATTCATACTTCAAGTTATTAAAACTGTTGGCATTCAGACAGCTTGCAACACTGCTATAAAAATCACTTTCTGCTGAAAACACATTGTGAAGCTGGTCCCACTGGAACTGGACCAGCTGCCAGCAGGGCACTGCTTTTTTTCCATTTAGGAAGTGGTTGGTATTTGCATTCCTTGTTCCAAAGCATGCTAAAATCCAAACCAGACCTCCATGAGGGCTGTGGTGCATTGCTGGTGCTCCAAAATCCACCTGACTTTGGCCTAAAAAACTCAAGGTACCAGGGGAAGAAGTGGAAAATGAACCAAAGAAAGACAGACAGACATATTAAATCAGCCTACAGCCCATACATAGGACTTCCAGGCAAGATTTTTGCTCCACCAGGTTTGGGGTGGGGTTTTTTTGGGGTTTTTTTTCTTTTGCTCCACATGTCCAGAAAAATCAGAACGGAAGAACTCCCTCTTAAAAGAATAAAAAATATTGGCTGCTCTGCTTCAGTGCTGCACAAAGAAAACCAGAACTGGGGGTTTTGCGAGCAGTGAGGCAAGCAAACAAATTAAAAGCCAGCAAAGAATTCCCTATAACGTAAAATAATTAAGGACAACTTCAATGAGGAGAAAAAAAAACAATTCCATGAATACAACCTTGCTTACAACCACCTACACATGTTTTTGAAAAGACTGTCCCTAGTTCATCTTATCTTCATGTTAAAATAAGATGTTTTATGCTTCCTACAAGCAAAAATTAACACAGAATAGCTGCAGCCATTCTGGCTTACCTCTGAAGCCACCAGTTCATGTAGCCATGTCCTTAAACACATTTCAGCATTACTGTCACCATCCAAGGCAGCACAGCACTGCAAAAATTTCTCTGACTGTAATTAAACAGCTCATTTCCTTTTATTTAATCCTGAAAAGCAATAAGATGTTATTAGCAGGTGGAGGTTTTAATGCCAGTTTATTGGTAGCACTGACTCGGTGCCTGCTGATAGTTACTGTGAAGGCCAAAAGGTTAACAAGACTTGGCTGGGATGCAGCAGCTTGCCAGGTGTTTTCCTTGTGGCTGATGGAGCAAAGCCAATTGAAATTATCCGTTTTTAGCCACTAGCAACTCTTCCTTGCAACGTGGAAACTTGATTTTCCTTAAATATGAAATAAAAAAAAAATAATTTTTTTTTTTCTTCCTGTCTCTTGCTACAGCTGCCACATAATTCGTAAACATTAGATCCAGTAGGAGCCAGCTTTTCTCTTTGATTTCAACAGCTTCTTCACAAAATAGGAGTACAAGGACAGTGTAGCACTTTAAAGTAATAAGGATCTGTTCAACAAAATAAAGTTTCACAGCTTTCTGAATTCTGTAAACAACGTTTAAGGCACAGAGCAGGTGTTAAAATTTTTCTGGAGAAGTTTTAATTGCCTAATTTATATCTGTAGAGTTGTAATAAAATAACAAAAATGTGATTAAATACGAGGCAAGCAGCATGCATGGATAATAAAAGAAATGCACACTGTGGTTTTGGACTGAATACACAGGTATTTGGTCCAAAATAAAGCAGATGGCAAACCAAACACACAAGCATCCACTTTATCTTGCAGTTCCTGTGGTTCTCTGATTGCTTTTATTTATTTTCTGTATGTAAAATTAGGCAGATGAAAGACAGAGGTGAGAGATTCATGTTCCCCAAATTCATTGTTAGAGGGAAAAAAAACCAAAACAAATTCTCTCATGCACAGCAGTGTCCTGAAAAACACATCCATCCATCAAACTCAAGTAAATTTTGATATTATTTGAGTTTACAGGTTGTTTACAGTTCTTCTTATTCAGGAATATACTCTAAGTAGAGAGTTTACCAAAGCAAGGCTCTGGTCTTTTAGAGTTGTCCTTTTGAGCAAGTATTTGTGTCTACAAGTATTTCAAAGGGTTCCAAAGGCCAGAGTGAAGTTCTTACCACGCTGACACCAAAAGCAGCTTTGGCAAAGCCAGGACTTTACAATAAAATAGCTAATTCCAAACAGAAGGATAACCACTGTGGGCAGGTTGAGCAGGGGGATGTCTGTGCAACAGAGGCATTTGAAAATTATTTCCCAGATGAATTCTGCTTCCCGAGGAGTTGTGTCTTTGGGGGCTTGTCTTGCCGGAGCCGCAAAGCATTTCAGGCAATTGATTTGAAAATGGTTTTATTAAACTGTTCAGCCTCATTCCCTGCCTGTCCATTCTACTGCATCTTCTGTTCAGAGCCCTATCATTCTCACAGCGCTGCTAATGACAACAGAAATCTCTGTTTCTTGCAGAAACTTCAGAGATAAAGCTGAAGTGTCCTACGAGCACAAGAGGAGCATTAGGACAAACCTTGGAGCATGTAATTGTGACGTGAAGACAACAACTTCTCTGGGTAAATTTTTTTCCAGTGTTTGTCCCTCTTCACGGTGGGAAAACACGTTGAATCCTTAATATGAAGCTGGAATTTTCCACATTCCACCCTCTGCCCGCTGTCTCTCATCCTGTCACTGTGCCCCTCTGAGAAGAGCCCCAGCTGTCCTGGCAGTTTCCATCCACTTCATCACTTTGTGCTGTCCATATCTCACCGGCTGAGCTGGAAGTATCTCAGCTGTTCCGGCTGAGCTGGAACCACAACGCCACCAGGGATTGTGCCAAAGGCCCTGCTGGTGTCGAGGGAAACAACAAGCACTCATCTGATCCCAGAAGGCACCCAGGGAATGCCCTTTTTGCACGGGGTAAATCTGCACTGGCTCTTTCCGCTGACCTTGGTGATGTGTGTGGAAATGGAGGATTTGCTCTGTGACCTACCCGGGGCCTGAAGCGAAGCTGAGCAGAGGCAATTGCCTCCTGAATGCTCAACTCATCCCTGAAATCAGTCGAGATTTTTGCAAGGTTTCCCTCTGTTTTGCAAATGTAAACAAGGCCCAGTTCATTGCCATCATAATTACTATCATATATCTGTCTTCTGGAGGAACCTCAAATATTCCTCAGTAAGCAACTTTTTGCTGTTAAATTGTTTGAAATCCAGCAGTAGCATTATACAATGCATTTTTATTAGCACATTAGCCAAGAAATGATTCAAGAACATAACAGCTTTTCTGAAGTGGATTTAAATTATCATCAATCATTCAATAAACTCTAACAGAATTTCCCCTTTCTGCACATTCTGTCGAACACCACTGCGTGTTTTCCTGACTAATGCTTATGGTGGACAAAAGGCATCTCTGAGAAGACTACACTGTCAAACTTGGGTGTGGGGGATGTGGTATGTGCTTTAAAAGGCAAAATTGTTCTTGGAGTTTATCCCCCCCTCCCATTTTTCTTCAACACTGCAGTCTTCACAAGAATGGCATATCATCATTTTTCAAAACACATTTTGACATATATGGTGCTCAAGTAATCACAGCTGCCAGTTTTAGCAATTTAGTGAAATATATATTTATTTTTCTCAGTGTTCTTCTGCTCAGTTTTTTCCATGGAGTTTTGCTTTTCCCCTCGATGCAACCCAGTCCTAAAACAGCCTTTTATTCACATACAAATTGTGTTTGAGCTGCCCAGGAACCCAGTTTGGCTGTGCAGCAATCCTACAGTCACTTGGCAGAGACACAACTCTTCCCTAGTTAATCCAGAAATATTTCTGACTCTGTGACATCACCAAGACCCAAACCAGAGTGAGATGTGGATTGCAACATCCTCACTGCAGGTAGATGCTAAAATGGCCAAGGCTGTACCTATTCTGCCTCTGAGCAGAGGGCACTGCAGTCCAAGTGTGAGGCCTCTGACAAACACCACACAGATTTAAATTAATTCTCTCTGTTCCTGATGAAATGTTAAGTCAGGACAAATGCAGTAATCCTCTATTCATTCAAATTATTGAGTCATTTCAGAGCAAGGTACAGCCTTCTTTCAGCCTCTTCACGTGAAAATAAAATTAAACCATTTATCATTTGGAATTATCCATGGTCTTATCACAACTTGTAATTTATAGTATAATATATGCCTCACTTTTCCTTGGCATTTAAATTCAGCACATGGACTTTTTTTTTTTTATTAGACAATAGTCACCCAATGCTTCCAGCTTAGTAAAAGCTCACAAAGTAACAGGAAAGGAATTGTGTTAGATAATGTGGCACAAGTCATCCAGGCTAGAAGAATGCTTCCCAAAAAGTAATTATGTATTTATATCCTTTGACTATATGATGTCTGGCTAGTACTGTTAAGATTTATAACAGGACCTTGGTGTGTAGGATTCTGGGAATGTGGCCTAGGAGCCCAAATTTTCTTTTAACCTGTATGTTAGCAGCTTCATATACACGAGCATATATGCACAGGGCATATCTATGGGATAAAAATATTATTATTTTAAACATTTTATTAGGACATGTTCCTTTCTCTCTCTCTCTTTGTTGTTGTTGTTGTTGTTGTTTGGGGGGGGTTGGTTTTTTTGTTTGGTTGGGGTTTTTTGTTTGTTTGTTTGGGGTTTTCTGTAACATATCTATAACACTGTACAACCAGGGTGTGACTTTCAAAAAACAGAAAAACAGTCAAGGGGATGTTCTATTCCTTTTGAAACAAGAGGTCTAAGTTTGCTTTTACTAAAAATTTGTGGCACTAGGCTCCAGAGAAAATAGACCAAGTAGGTGAGTGATTTAAAATCTCTCCCCTGCTGGACACAGGGAACAATGAACAGCAGCAAGAATAGATCTATTAGATATATATATATATATTTTTTTTTTCCAGAGAAGCCCAATTGCAAATATGAAAACATTACAAAGAGATAAATGGGAGGGAATGCAACAGATTCAACACAGCTGGATCCAAGTAAAGGATCTGACAATCTGACAGCTTAACATTTTACAGAGAAGAATTCACCCAAGTCAGCTTGAATATGGATGTCAAGGTACAGAAAGCCAACTAAAATTGTTTGATACAAAGGTAAAAACAAAGTGCAATGGGGAATTTTCTGGACAGTTTCCTTTCTCCAATATTTTCCAAACTTTGCCAGGAAAAACCTGAGGTCTAAGAGTTTATTTGGCAGCACAGGCAAAGAAGATGGGAGTGGAAAGGGATGAGCAAAATCTAGAAACAACATGGCAGATCAACCATGCAAGAAAATTCAGCAGCACCCAGGTTTTGTGAAGAATTCAAAAGATCAATATCATTATATCATTCTGCTCCTTGTCTTTTTTGTTTGTCTCCTTCCACCAGTACAGCCACTCTTTTACAAAGCCTCATCTCTGGAACAAGGCTTATTTTGCTCTGTGTTTTATTCAGTTTCAGCAAAATCGGTCCCTGAATGGATGAGATTCCTCACGGTATTACTTCAATATAAATGTTAAACAACAATATTATTGTTATGCTATATAGCTGATCCACATCAAGGGATTTGGAGTTGATTCATTCATCATTGTCAGGCAGGCAGTTTAAATTCCATTCGAGCCCATATGCAACAGCCCAAGAATAATGTGATCACTTTTTAAGGATGTGAAAGGAAAAAGGGTCTTGGGAACAATTCAGAATGAAGGAAGCTCGCTTAAAAGCTGCAGTCAAACTGGAGCTCTACAGCTTAATTCAAATTACTGTCCCTTATTGGCTGCATCTTTGGGCTGGACTGCAGCTCCAAAGACTTGTCTGCAGGGAGCTCCTCAAGGTGTAGGAGTGAAACACTGGGGGAAAAATGCCCTGTGCTCCCCTGGGCCTTCTGCCAGGTGCCAAAGTCGTGATGCCGTGGGCTGGTTTCAGCTAAACAGGGTGAAGATTGTTCCCAAAGGGACACAGTGCCTGCTGCCACAGCAGCCAGTGACATTTCCTGGGCAGCTGGCACTTGCAGATGTCGGGGTTGGATTTTTGGGTCCTTCCCAGCATGGTGCTGAGGCTTTCCTTGCCTGGAACTCAGTGACAGCCAGCAGGGCCAGAGAAGCACTGCCTTGCCAGGGAGAACATCAGGAAACAACGTCTAATTCCAGCATGTTTGTCTGGGAAACAAAAATACTGAGCTCTCCAGTGGGCTCCCTTGTCTCCTCAGCCATGCAGCAGATTAAGACTGAAAGGTTTCATAAAGCATTTCCTAGAGACCACAGAATTTCTTTGGTGTATGAATGCTTCTTTCTGCCCTCATATTAAAGCTTCAGTGCCATTTTCCCTCAGCACTCCATTTTCTGCTCTGCCAGAACATGTGGACCTAAACTTTTCTTCCTTGATATCATTTCCAAATAACCTTTCAAGAAGTCCTCCTGCCTCACCAGTCACCATATTCCATCTGAAACAGCATCCCTGCCATCAAAATCGAACTGCATTAGGCTCCAACACAACCACCAGGCCTAGAACTGAATTAAAGATTACAGATGATTTGAAAGCAACAACACTGAGCTTTAGCAGGCTCCAATTTCACTCAAGGCCTTACTTATTCTTACTTATGATGATTCCTTTCCTTGACAGTGCAAAGCTCAGAATATATTACCCAAACAAGCTTAATTCCTTTCCTTGGCATCATACTTCAAAATGGGTACCAGAGATAAGCAATTTGGGAATTATCTTTGGTTTTCCTGGACACAATTTAGTGGAGTATCTTAGTATGGCAGTCAGGGACCAAAGGCAATTTAATTGGATGAAATACAAAACCAAGGTCCTGACTCTCCATGTTCAGTGAAAAACCCAAGGGATTCTTGCAAGTTTGAGCATTCAGCTTGTGTTTTCTCTACATGCCAAATGAGATTAAATTCTGAATATCATGTTGCACCAGGGGAGGTTTAGATTGGGTATTAGGGAAAATTTCTTCATGGCAAGGACTGTTAGGCACTCCAAGAGGCTGCCTGTGTGAGTCACCATCCATCCCTGGAGGTTTTTAAAAGATGTGGAGATGAGGGGTTCAAGGGCAGGATTTACTGGTGGACTTGGAAGTTTGGACTTGATCTTAAAAGCCTTTTCCAACCTAAAAAATTCTGTGATGTATTTGACTTGCACTGTACTTCTCATTTGGAAAATTCTGTATTCCAAGTAAAAAAAAAAAAAAATCTATAAAAGGCTGGTGGATTGTTTATGAAATTCTTCACAGGGAAAAGCATGACAAATACAGCTTAAGATATCACCGACCATTAATAGTGACAATAGACTATTTAAAAAAAAAAAGTTAGTAGAGGTACATCTAAAAGCATGATTCCAAAATTAAGTGTTTTCTCTGTACGGTGCAATGAATTTGATGTGGTAAAGCAACTTTGCCTCTTTTAAAAAAAATAAGAAAAAAATAAGATTTTTTCTCTCTGCAGCAACAGTTTAATCTCTTTTTTCCTTTTTTTTTTCCATTTTACCTAACAGCTGTGGGGTCAAAAAGTACATTCCCCACAGAAAAATATTTTCTTTTATTTCTAAACACCGTATTTGCTCGCCGGTTACCTTCACTTAGGAAAGAGCAGCAGCTGAGCACTCAGCAGTCCCTGAACTCCTGCATCTTTCCCATTGCGTGCTGGGGTACCCAAGGGCAGGAAAACAACCCTCTCAAATGCCTGACTGATGCACTCAGCTTGAAAGGGACACGGGTGTTGTCACTGCCCTCTGGAATGTTTGCCAGCGATGGGGGCAGCAGGAGGAGAACAGAGAAAAGGGCAAGGAGAGGGGCAGAGAGGGAGGCAGAACACGCTGTGCTGTTGCTGTGCCACAGGAAATGCAACTGCGCTGTGCTTGTTTACTAACAAAGATGTCAAATGCTTGCTTGATGCTTGGGAATTTTCATATTCCGTTCAGGGATTTGTCTGCACTCCGTCTTATGGTTGAGGAGTTTCCTGAGGGCTTAGGGGTGCAGATTTTCCTTCTTTTTTCTTCCCTTTAATTTTGCTGACTTATGTCTAGAACCAGATGTCAAGAACTCACAAAATTATTGTTAATAAAGGCACAATAATCATTCAAAGTAGCCCGAGAGACTTCTCCTGAGAGCTACACACAACCTTTGCATGTTTCTGATGGCAACAGGGAATACAAGCCAGCCCAAGACAGGCAGCGGTGCTGGGAATGAAGAATTTCATCCTTCCTCTCCACTACAAGGAGCGAACTGGAAGAGAAGTAGTTCAATCATTCTGCTGAGGCACACATTTAGGGCTGAGTTTTAGTCACTGGGTGAGGAAGGGACGTGGACAGTGCAGGATACAGGAACCACTGAAGTTTATGTACACTATATTTACTTGATTACCACTGAAGCTGTAATAAACTAAGTATAAATGTCATAATAACTGCTGAGACTGATTTTTGTTAATCCCTGTTTGTGAAAAACACTCTCCTTGCTACACATCTCACAAAGAAAATACAGCACATGATGTTTTTGGGATTTAGAAGAGAAATAGAAAGGGTTTCCTGATTCCTGCGAGTTTACTGATCCTTTGAAGGGAAACCAGTCAGAGAAAGGTTTTATTCCAACCAACTTTTTAAAGGCCAAATTTTTTCCTTTTTTTTTTTTTACCAGAGATGTTTTTTGCTCCTGCTTCAGACACATTTTGTTCTTCAAATTTTTTTTTTCCCAGTGTTTATTTTTTAGCTTGTGTCTGAAACACCATCATTGTCCCTTCCTGTGATCCTGGTCACTTGTGGATCAAGCCAGCAGAGGAGGGATTATCCCTGACCAACTTCAGCTCCTTTCCATGCTCCGATCACAGTGATGCTCTTTTGACTGATTTGTGCCATCATGTGGCCACAGGCAGCAAGGAACCAATTTTAAACAATTCCAAAGGAGGTGAAAGTGGGACAGAAAGAGCAGGACTGCATCACTCAGCCCTCCCTCTCCAGCAGGACCTCGGGGCTCCTCGGGTGACACTGCCCTGCCTCTCCCTGCACAGCTGCTACCAAACCCAACCAGGGGTTGTAATCTCTGTGCCCCTGGTAAATGTGCTGCTGCCACAAAAATCGAACCCTGATGCATCTGCAGAGAGTTCTGCATCTCTGGTAGGTGCAGAGAGCAGAGAGGAGCTCCATCCTGCCCTGCTGCTGGCGAGGAGGTGCTGAGTGAGCACCCCGCCAAATGAATCACGCTGATGAGCTGTCTGCAGCAAACTGCCCGGGGCCCAGCACACAGGGGTCACCTTTACACACAGCAGCACAGGAAAATTACAGTCTCAAAAAAAACATTCAGACACTCAGACTAAAATAGCAGATCCGGTCATTTCCGCGAGCGGCGCTTAACACGATTTCACGGCCTGGCTGGGAGGGATTTTCTGCTCCTCCGTCTGGGCACGGCTGAGGAGGGTGATCCAGGCTGGAAGAGCTGATGCTCCAAACACACGGATCTTGTGGCACTGCGTTACAAAAAAATTGATGGGCACAAGGCTGTCCTTGAGTGCTCACAGGTCAGGCTGGCCAGGCCACAACCACAAACCACAACCACAAACCACAAATCCAAACCCAAACACAAACCACAAACCCAAACACAAACCACAAAATGAAACCCTGGGACTGATTCAGGGACACCCAACTGCAGAGTGACCTCTCCTCAATCCATGTGTATAAACAAATATTGGAGGCTGAAAGCAAGGCTTGTGCCATTTTGTGCCATTTCATAAAACGAAATACAAACATGCTCTTGAGCTACACAAAAAAGCTGGGCTTTAACTTAAACATTTATTCATGGAGCTTAAAGGCAGACAAGACCTTTACAATTAATTTGAATCACCTCCTTTGAGCCACAGACCACTAAATTTTATCCAGTTACCAATGAAAAAAGCCCAGTAACTTCTATACCACTAAAGGATGCCATCCATAGCAATTCAGTCTTGATTTCAAAAAAGCCCAGCAACTCAGGGGCCAAACATTTCTCTTGGGAGCTTGTACTCTGCACAGTTAAGACTGTGCCTCATTTGAGTTTCTCTGGTATCAGCTTCCAGTGACTGACCTGTTGTGTCTTTCCATGCTCATTTGAAGACCCCAATACTACCCATTAATTTATCTTGGCAAATTGCATCCACATTTTGCAATCAAGTCATCCCATTGCCATCTTTTTGAGACCTACACAGACCAAACTGGGTTTGCATTTCTCATTGCTGAAAGTCCTCTCCAGTCTCCGGATGATTTTGGAGCCTGTTTTCTACACTGGCTGTAGTTTACAACACTGGATCACAAAACAGTTTTTCAAGAACTGAGGAAAAAAACCCAGGTCTTTGCCAATGCACTAGACAGATAAAAATCATTTTTTATCACCTCCTACTCCTTCATTCCTTACCAACAGCCCACATCTCAGTAGGCTTCTGAAACAACCTTGCCTTGAAGGCTTGAGATTGTCTGATGCCAAAACATTCACCCTTTTTGATTTGGGAGGAAACATTTCCCTGTTCCAAAGCTACCACTGCTGTTTCAGTCAGTGTTTCTCAGTCAGTGGTGCTCCACACCGGGCTGATTTGAAATCCATATTGTTTGAATGTGACTTTTATGTGAGTGGAGCCCAGCTCCTTGGTGATCTGCAAGAGTGTCATTTGCCCTCAGCATTTAACATCTTGTGGCCCTTTGTGTCACAAGTTTATGAACCTTAAGAGTACTTTTACTCCCAGGTGTTGAATGCCATGGACCCTGCTGAGATGCACCAGAAATGTCACTCTGGTTTGGGGTAGTGGCTTCCCACTGATGACTACTGCCACATTTGGCAAGTCCCAAATAAACTAAAGGCATATTGGCAAATCCAAAGACTGTTCCATCTTCAGGCAACCATGATATTACATCAAATTCTATGTCACTGCAAAAGCCTATCACATCTTTGTGGATATCAATGCAGTCCTTAATCAAAAAGCCAAAAATCTGACTGACATTCTCCAAAAACTCCCCTCCTCTGGCATTCACTTTTATCTAAAGCTCTCTGTTCTGTATAAATCAATTCTGTGTCACTAGCCCAATACTGGGCCTGAGAGGGACATCATGCTAACATGGATTTCACTGTCCATATCACCAAAGTCAATTTGAAATAGGAGTTCTGCGATTTCCCCCCTAACCCAGAAGCAGCAGATACCAGAAAAACACAATTTCATGTCACTGTTTTCATCCTTGACAAGAGGCAGCTTAAATCAGCCAGCCTGGGTGTTCACCTCTCACTATTCAACACAATAATTAGTAATTCCTATGTATTTTCCACCTAACAGGCTAAAGGTTATTGTTTCTTAACCTGCCTCCCTGAAGTAGAAAAATGCATCTTCTGGGTCCTGAGTGCAAGACATATGAGATAGAAAAAATAATTAAATTCTGCAATTTCATAAATTCTAACACCATTTCACTGCTGGCTGCAGGTCACAGTATGTGTCTGTATCTCTAATCAGAATATGGATTCTAAAGATTTAGAGCCTGAGGATTTTTCTACCTGAGAGGATCTTGAGTTGGATGACCACTGGAAGATAAAACCACACCAACATAGCAGAGAATTCCCCTCCCCTAGCACACAAGCCCCTTTTCTCACATAGGAAATTTTGAAAATTTACACAAACACAAATGAAAATTTACACAAACTACTGACCTCTGACCTCAGAGCTCTGAGCCATACAGCACTGACCACCAGATACAGGCTTGGTCAAAAGAAACTGTGAGTCAGAGAACATTAATCCCAGAACTGAAGATCTGTCTCTTCGTGATGAAAATCTGTGCAAACCTCACTGAGCTTAACTGTTGAGCTGGTGCATGGTAAGGAAAACCACTTCTGCTCAGTGACAACCCAAGCTGTTTTGCAAAATATTGACTTGATCTCTCGAATTTCTGGTAAAAGCAATTTGTAATTTGATGCTGTTGTCACAGACAAGATGGTCCTTGGGATTAGCATTAACAAGCTGCTAAAATTTGGCAGAAAGCGCACGGCTTACATTATTTTCAAGAAATGTACTTCAAGTACTTCAGGATAATAACAATTAATTAAAAAAATAAAAATAAGCGACAGTCATTGAGTTATCAGATACAGAATTAAAAAAAAAAAAACCACAGCCAAACCAATAAATAAGAATTTAGTGAACCAGATCATGTTTCAAGGAGCAGCTGAAGAACAAAACACCTTTGAGTCCCAAGCTCCTAATTCAAGATGAGTAAAATTGCCTCACCTTTATCTTTGAACTATCTTATCCTTTCATTTGGCTGTCATTAACATCAAATAAATCACCCACCTGTTCCCAAATTTAAACATTATTTAAATGGATTGATAAGAAGAGGGCATCACTGAAGTGATGGCATTGATGTTCCAAACACCTTTACTGAAAGAAGCTCTATCACAGCATTAGAGAGAGCCAGAACCAGTCAGGACATCAGCCATTAAATTAATTCTGGATTTACATCGAGAGAGCAGCATCAGTTAAAGGAAAAACCTTTGAGTTTGGAAATAACACATAAAAAATAAGAACAAACTAACCATGGAATATGTCCTTCCTAGGATTCACTATAAATAGCACTTCAACTATACAGAAAGGGCTACAAAATTCAAGGACCACAATTCATTTATTCAAATGCTCCTGAAAAATGGCAGGTTACCACCAGATGAATATCCTGCTAAGGAATAAAAGGTGACTTCACATGAAAGGATTTGTTCTCTGTTTTGTGAAGGAGCAAAGTGCATACCTTACATGGAGATAAAAAACCTGGCAGATAATTTGTGTCCAGCTCTGATGGTGGAACACGTTTACAGAACTATAGAGGTACAAGGGACCTTAAAAGTAGTGACTTCATCCTGCCCCAGTCCCAACACCAGGACCATTATATTTGTTTAAGTTCAGTGCAAAATAAAGATGCTGTTGCAGCCTGGGCTTAAGAGAGGCAAACATCCAACCTCCACACCAAAGACAAAAACTGGAAATAGCTCCAAAACCAGAAATATCTCCAGAAAATGGAAATATCTCCAAACTCCTCAGGGAATGAAGCATGTATGCCAGGAATATAATGTTTATTGAAGCATTGAGTCTGATTTGCCATCACATATTTAACCAGAAAGTTCCCACTGCTCTTACCTTCCAGACAAAGTCATAGCAGCCAATCATTCAATCAGAAAGGTCTAACAAGATGAAGCCTCATCCTGCACTTCATTTAATCAACTACCTGAAAACTTGCTCCAGACTGAATAAAAAAAATTTCTTTTGCATTTCTGTTAAGCTTCAGCATAGCAGGTTACAATACTCTCACAACATACCCAATTCTGAGTGTGCTATTTGTCCATGAACTATCCCATATTTCTCATCTGTCACAGGTCATTTAGCTCAGACAGGATGATAATAATAGAAGGAAGATGCAGGAAAAAGAACACTTACAAGTTATCATGTTGACAGCGAAGGGCACAATACATGTGGGTTTGTTTTATCTTTTACCATAAAATGCTTGTCCAGACTTCGTGCTTTGTGAGGTTTAGGATATCTCAGTGCACCTTTCTTATGGTTAGGGAAGATGGCACCACAGCCATTTCCACATCACATTCCTCTCAGGTTTATATCATATATAAATATTATATAAGTATATATATAAATCTGGCTGACCACTGCGTTGATATTAAACTTACTAATAAAAACAGTGGACAACCTTTTCCATGTTCTAATGTATTTTTAATCTTTTAAAGGTATACATTTCATATTGTTACATACAAATATTGAGTGTTTAATATGATTTACATAGAAGCATTAAACCTTAAAGCAGTGAACTGTAAATGAAGAGGGTTCAAGAACAGAACTTTGCAGCATTTGTTCTTTCTTTTTTCCTTTCCTGTAGCTTTTTTTTTTTAATCTCTAGATCCTCTTTCTGGGCAATCAATAAAAGGCTTTCACTTATGTTTTAAGGTCTCCCTCCAAACTTCGTGGAGTGTAATATATTACAGTGGGCTGTTGTCTGCCATTACTGTCTTAGTAGATGCAAATTATCCTTCAGTGCCTTCTGTGAATAGTTGAAAGAACTGATCAACCACCAAGGAGCAACCCTCCTGTGCATGGGGAGGAATTTCCTACCAGCAGCTTGTGCTGGGAGCCAGCCTACAGCAAAAGCAGCTTGGCAGAAAATAATCTGGGGGGCTGCTGGACAACACAGGGAACATCAGCCAGGAACGTGTCCTTGCAGCAAGGAAGGCTGACAAGAGCCTGGGCTGCAGAAAGCTCAGGGGAGAGCTGATTAGTGGAGATAAATACCTGAATCATGGAATCATTTGGGTTAGAAAATGTCTTTATGATCTTAGAGGCCAACCCTTAAGCACAGGGTTAAGAATTTAAAGTTATGCTGCTAAACCATATCCTTTAAACGCCTCTGGAGATGTCAGCTCAACCACTTCCCTGGGCAGCCTCTTCCAGGGCTTGATGACCCTTTTGGCAAAGAAATTTTTCATAATATCCAATCTAAAGCTCCTCTGGGGCAGCTTGGGGTCTTCTCATCCTGTTACTCATTGTTTCCACCACCCTGAAGGGAGGGTGTGAAGAAGATGGGGCCAGAGTCTCCTCAGCAGTGCCCAGTGACAGAGCAAGAGGAGATGGGCACGAGCTGAAACACAGCAGGTGCTGCCTGAACATCAGGAAACACTTTTTCACTGTGAAGGGGGACCAAGCACTGGCACAGGTTGATCAGAGAGGTTGCAGAGGCATTCATGGGCCTTGGAGACATAAAGGAGGCATCTGGACATGGTGCACGGCAGCAAATATACTTTCACAATCCTATAAACCTGTGGGAAAATCTCTTCCTAAACACAGGTTATTGCAAATTGGCTTCTGATCTAAAGCATGAGGGTTTATATGTCTCACCTCACTGCCAACTGCTGCCCTTTGCACCAGGGATGAGGCCAGAAAAAAAAAGTGAATTAGCAGAGCCCCTCAATCTGGTTGTTACATTCAGCTTGAAGTAATACAAAGATGAACTTCTTCATCAGCTTTGCACATCTGGGGAAAGGATTCTTTTCTGATACAGGTCTGAGTAAAGCATTAGTTTACAATGTTTTAAAACTGCCAGGAATGTCCTCTGTTTTGTGTACTACACACACACAACTGGGATCAACTCCCATGCATATTTATACACATATATTTTATTACTTTTTCTCACTCAAAGATCAATAATGTTTTAAGAACTGCTTCAGTTAAGAGTGCAGCTACTTTGCCTGTTGTAAAGCCACTGAAATATCTGGTTTGGTCATCAAAATTGACCAGCTTTCCAGGCTGCCTCATAGAGAGCATTTAGAGGTAAGGGTAAAAGCCACCTTCTATGAATCCCATAAGGTCTTACAGTAAGTCATATCTGACGTCCCATTTGTCATCCTGAAATCCTGAGAGCAGAAGACAAATAGCCCTCAAAGTTGAAGGGAATCTTTCAGACAGAGCTCACTAAAAAAGTAATAAGTTAATGAAGTCATCAGGCTCATGGGCCAGGGTTTTGCTCAGACCTCTTTAAATAACTTCCTAGATAATGAAGAGAATTTAATTTTCCTGATAAAATTAGACCAATTAATCAGAGAGCACAGCAAAGGATATATTTCCCTTCTATAAGGGGACAACCAGCTATGTTATGATAAAGAATTTATTAGCAAGAAGTGTTCTCCTTACACTTCCTTGGAAAATGAAGGGCAAGCCAATAGTAAAATATTTTAAAGCTCATTGAGGGCTTTTGGAGCACTGGTGAAACGTGCACCATCTATCAAGATTATTAAGATGAAACCATTAACCCTCTGACAGTTTAATAACCATTCTTTATGTTAAAATAACACGGCGGCCCCTTTGAGATCAAAGTTCCAATTTTGGAGTCACTGTCCATCATTTGTCAAGGAAAATGAACCTTTGTGCTGAGCAAAAGAGCAACAAGAGCAGCCTACCCTACCTTTTGCTCTCTAAACTACAGAACCTTGCAGTTCAGGTCCAGGTTTCTCTCTTTCTATAGATTTTTTAGGGTAAACAGAGCCACTGGGTCAGCTCATTTCTTGGGGGATCAAAAATCACCAGGCCAAAGGAACAAATCTGAAAAAAGGATTAATGAAATGTAGTCTCACAAATCTCAGCATCCCTGCAGCTCATGGAGGTTTGGACACATTTCTAGATGTGTTGGGGTTCGAGACTAACATCCAATCCAGCACAGCCATCTGCAGGGTAACGTGCCAGCGCTGCCCAAAACATTGCTACCACAACAAAGGTGAGAACCAGCCCTCCAGACCGTGAGGAATTAGTCCTGACAGAATGTGAAGATTCCACTGAAATCTCTCTTGCAAGCTCATTAATGTCCTTATAGCTATTCCACACTCATAGTGTATTCTGCATGTTTTGCTTTATCCTTGTGAATATTAAGGTTTGCAGTGAAACCAAGAATTCTGCTTCCCTAAGAAGTGGCAATGCATGATTGCCCAGCAAAGGAGTCTTTTGCAGAAATGGCATTGCAGCCATGTTGAAGTTTCAGCCAGATTGATTTCCAGGCTGTTTCTGTATTAAAGCAAAGTGCTCTTCTGTCAGCTTGGTTTCCTTATCCAATTCATCCTGCCACAGCTCAGCATTTGCAATATAACCCTTTGAAGGGGTAATATTCTGGTTTTGGATGGGATAGAGTTAACTTTCTTCCTCGCAGCTGGTGCAGTGCTATGCTCTGGATTTAGAATGGGAATGATGCTGATAACACACTGCTTTGATTGTTGCTGAGTAGTGCTGGCTCCCCACCCCCCTGGGGACAGAGAGCAGGGAGCTGCACAGTACCTTGTAACCAGGGTTAAATCATGACAGACAACACCCAAGATTCTCCTTGGATTTGGATCTGAGGTTTACCTGAGCTCACAAAAAAGACAGTGTTGTTTTGGAGGCTGTGCCATGTACCTTGCTTTCCCAAGCGGGAAAAAGAAATAACAAGAACACCTATAATCTTGCTCAAAAATGATATCCGAGTATTTAGACCATAGCTTTGTTTTTCTCTCACCTCTTCAGGTTTTATTTTCTGCCTCTGTGGTGGCAAGGGGTAGGTTGGTTGGTTTTTCCATTCAGTGTTCCATAAATGCCTGTTCTTGAAACACTTCCTGCCCCATTTTGCAAACCAGCTGTACCTGGACAGACCATCCCTTCAGGTGGTGTAAGAAAACACTCCCAGGCACTGAAGTCAGTACAGCAATGGACAGAGTGAGGATATCCCTGCATTTTTTTACTACAGTAGCAGCCTCCAGGTGTTTCCCCCCAGCATCAGTCACCAGAAAGCTCTCAGCAAAGCCTGTGTTAGCAGTCAGGGGAAGAGCTGACAACAAACAGTGGGAAGTAAAAGAAAGCATGCCTGAATACTTCTGAACACCAAAAACGTGATGGAGAGAGGGGGAAGGAAATGGGCACACACACACACAGGGCAGGAAGGATGAAATTAGAAAAACTGGGCCCAAAAACAGGGGCCCAAATAAACAGAGGTGATTATACTCACTGTCTGCTAGAGATCTGTAATCAACAGTCCTCAAGAGGTACCTTTTTCCTCCTGTAATTTTTTGCTGACTTAGTTTGTGTTTAAATGCAGAAATCACTCCACCTTTCATAAACATTTGTGCATACCAGCATTTCTAACGTGCACTTTTGGCCCTGTGCCTAATTTGATGTCGTTCACATCTGTAACCTTGCTACTTTTTCAGAATTCCACCCTGACCTTCATCTATTCCTTCCCCAATGCAGCTCAGTTTTCTGTCCTACCCTACACTTGGCAAAACTGCGTCGTGCTCCTGACTGACAGTCCCACCAGATGTCTTTGGGTGACCTCAGTACCCTTCTGCAACTGTCAACTCTTCCCAAGTTTCTAATTTGAAACATCTCCCCCCAGATCTCACCAGTGTTCTGTGTCAGCAGTCTAGGGAGAAAAGAAAA
>VYXD01008078.1:111201-152565 GCA_013397195.1 Hylia prasina | reverse complement strand
AAAAAGAAAACACACTAATTTGCATAACCTTTCCTTTCTGCAAGGATCTGAGTGCCTAATAAGACACTGAGCACCTTCCTCATGTCATCTTCTGTCCTCACATTTAGGCAAGGTGAAGCTGGGCTTTCCCACTGAACTGGGACCATTTCAGAGGAAGATGCTGATGTTTCCTCCCTTCCCTTCCACCCCCGGGAATTAAGTGCAGCTCCCCAAAACCCTCTCCCCAGTTCATCACCCTAATTATAATCAGAGTTCCTTAGAACCCTTGCAAATATAGGGATTTTCTTTATGCTGTAGTTACTGAAATCACTCCCAGAAAAATACTGCATCTCAAACTTGGTGTCGTGTGGGAACTCACCTACAGCATCCAACTGGTTTATCAGTGTTTTCAAATTTAATGTGAATGTTCATTTTGTTCATCACACCTCTGGAGGAGTGCTCTCTTTTGATCTGAATCTTTAGGCTTCAGACAAAAAATGCCACCATAAAACTTATGCTGTTGCATCCCACATGGGATGATGATGCTAAAACAACTCTCTCTCTGTGCAGTCCACTCTCCTGACATCAGAAGCAGAGAAATCTGATGCATCCAGTGTCTCTTTCTCTCACCAGCCTTTTCTCCCCTTCCAGGCCCTGAGAATGTCTGGAGTTTTGTCCCTAGCATTAGAGTAAGGGAGCAGAGGAAGTTTTCTGGTATTTAAAGTTTTGATGGGTTAGGTGGTTTTGTAATTATTGTCTTCAGCATGGTCTCCAAGAGTTTGTACTTTGTGCTACTCTAATTAACAAAACATGCTCTTAATTAAGCTGCATGAGAGATTTGGCTGTGAGGAACGTGGGCACTTATTTTAAGTTTCCTTTTATTCCAAGCTTTTAAGAAGGTGTTTTTCAACTTCAGACAGGCATTTAAGTTGCATGAAGCTCGATGACTTTTAAGGACCTGTGTTCTTTGCTGAATACAAAAGGATTTGGAGGCATCTTTAATTAGTCTGATGAAATTGGAGCAGGAAAGAAGAGATTATGCTAATTACTCTGACTTTCTCTAAGTGTGTACATTTTCCATGAGAGGCACACGAAAAACTGCAGAGCCCCTCATCATTTGCTATCCTGGTGCCTTTTAAACTGTCATGATTTATAAAGTATCCTTGGAATAGAAATCTGGATGTGGCTTTTAGAATGGGAATAAATATTTTGCAGATTACAGAACATTAGGGCAGCAAGAAGCACACAGTAAACATCCCATGGGTCAAAGACCACACAATTCACATTCCTTGTTACTTAAATCCTGGCCATGTCTATAGTTGAGCATCATCAAGTGGTAAAAAAAAAAAAAGAAAAAAACCCCATAACAAATCAACTTAGAAATTTACTGTATATAGTTCATTCAAACAAAGAATAAAAGAGGCAAATTAGATGGAAGAGGCAGAGAACTGAAATTAGCAGTCTAAAAAGAGCACCATCAAAATGACCCTGGTTTTATATAATAATGTTTTGCAGCAAACTCCAAAGCATTTAATTTCCTGTGAAAACTTTCAGACAGCCTGAAGGCATTGTTTTACCAGCTGTACAATATATCAGCTAAATGTCCTCTGAGTGAATAGATTCTCCTAGCAGAGGCACCTGCAGGATGTGGAACTTGTATTTCACACATTCTTTCAAGGCAGACGTGCAGCTCCACTGGCTCATCGTTGGCATTCACAATGGACAGCTGGCATCACCCAAATGAAGCATTACATTTGTTTTTGCTGGCAAAGAAACAGAAATGCCACCAAAAAAAACCACCCCAAGAACAATAAAAACAGCAGCAACAACAACAACAACAACAACAAAAAAAAAAAAAGAGGAGGGGAACGTCTTCAATGGTTCTTCCAGATTCTGAAATGTTTAATTGGACATTCAAATGACAACGAATCAAAATATGCAGCTTTTCCTGTAAAATGAGAACTAAGGAAACAAAAAATAGACCCTTGCAATACCCCAGAACTCCAAAGAGATGAGCTTGCCAAATCAGGAAGTTTGAAGAGGGAAGTATAATTATCTGAAGTGTCTGCTTCATTAACAGACCACGACGCAACAGCAGAGTTAACCATATGTTGCACTTTGCTGAGGGAGAGGAGAGAACAAAACAGAAAGCCTGACACAGTCTCCTAAGCATCTGCTGAGCTCTGCAGGATAAAAATCCTCCCCTTGCTGGTGTGAGTGGAAACACATCTACTGATTTTTAGATGTGGTCATGGACTTGACACGACCCAGGTCCCAGTCTCCTGTCTAAGTTCACCCAAGGATGATGGTGCAGACACCACGGATCCTTGTTCTTTTTAAATCCTGTTAACATTGCAAGCTCTTAATTTGGAGAATTGTATACAAAGAGGATGTGGGAAGTCCCACTGGTTCCTTTCCAGGGCTCACTTTACAACAGGGAAACTTGCAGCAAGAGAGATCTCAGCCAGCAGTTCTGACTTACCTCGAATGCTCCTCACTCTGACAAATGCAGCTTGAAAAATTTCAGCCCCGAGCCTTCTGGACTCAGTTTGGTGTTGTAGAACAGTTCTCAAACTCCTTCTTTACCTCTGTGTCAACAAAAAGAATAAAACTTGTCCCCAAGATCCTTTGGTGGAAGAAGATTTATGACTATAAAGAACAGGCTTAACTGATTACACCAGGCAATGCAGCTGTCATACAGTGAAGGTGCTTCCCTCCTGTTGATGGACAGGCACAATGAAAGAACAAGAGATTTAAAATCATGGAATGACTTCAATGGATGTCTATGCAAGAGAAAGCATCTTTAAACAGGTAGCCTGATAAAAAACACAATTTGACCCACAGTGAACAGAAGACACTGTCCAACTACCTCTTGTCCAGGGGTTTCAGTGTTTTTATTTTTCTTACCTTTTTGCTATAATGCTTCAAATGCAAAGGTGTATCTATACTTTTATTCCAAGAAATATTTGTGAACACTTCTTGCTGTGCTCCCATTGCTCTGCTCATTATTATTTGATAGCTCCCCACCAGGCCACTTTTTGTGATCTCATCTTGAATCTAGAACTTGGAGTTAAACACCATTTCCTTCTCCAGTACTGATCCCTTGAACCTCATATTTACACCTCTGACCTCAATCACATCAAAAACACTGGAGTGGGGAGATGAGGGAAACTAGAGTGAAGCTAGACTGAGTGTAGCATTCAAGAATAAATGCTGCAGGCAAGTTTAGAAATGTGATGCTCTCAGAAAAATTAAAAAAAAACCCACCTTTTTTGGTTTTGAATGTCTGACAAATTTACTTTTAAGCGGCATCTTTAAAATTAATGAGAAGCACATTCTGGAAATATTTAACAGCCTAGTGAGAGTTCTGCTTCTTTCCTCTGGATTTTCAATGGAGCATGGAATTCAAACCCATTTTGTGCCTTGAATAAAACGTCAGTATTATTCAAAATGCTGAGATCTGTGGAAATCTTGGTGCCTTCTTCCTCTCACTTCTGATGGCCACATTTATCAGTGGGTAAAGAGACTTGTGGCTGCATGGATCCAGCAGTTCTCAGTCAGTTCATGCAGATGTAATTTCCTGATATTGTGAAGAATTGCTAATTGTTATTATCTCTCCCTTTGGTGCTATTAAGAAAAGGTTTAAACTGCTTCAAACTTCTGGACTGGTGAATCTCTTTTAAAAGCCACTTATTTAATCCTGGAAACATCGGGGAAATGCTACCAATGATAAAGTCCTGCTGTTAAAATAAATATTGAATTCTGGTTTGCATCTGTATTTATTTTTAATGCAAACTGCTAAGGACTTGTTCAGCAGTGGGAGTCTATTTATCTGCATAATGCATGCTCTTGTTTACACATTATCACTTGTTAAGCTTTATGTCTGCATATAAACAGACAAAAGGAAAAGCTGGACTGAAACCACATGAATCTGACAGGGGAACACTCTTGTCGGAACAGACAAGGTTACGGGGTTTTAGCACACCCTTTTATGAATTGCCAAGTGATGACAATAGCCAGAATTTTATTAAGGCATATAAAAGGCTCTGCTGCACTCTGCTCTTAATCAATACGGTGCAAATGTTTGCATAAATAACACAAAATCCTACACAGGCTGATTCTCAGCACAAATCAGCTCAGCCAGAAGAGAGGGAGAAGAAATGGAGTTTCCATCCAGTGAGAGAGGAACTTCTGCATTTTAGCAGGAATTGCTAAGCCCACATCTAACCCTTTCTGGCCATGACATTTTTGGGATGGGATTTTCTAGCACGTTTATTATTGACACGACACTTTTGAAATCCATGTCTGACTTGACTCAGTCAACATTTCGTCCAAATTTAAAGCACAATTCTGAATTCTCCAGGAGGCCACTTACACCTGGATGCAGGCACAGCATCATGCCTTTCATCCATGGGATGCTAAATCATTCAAGAGGCACCTTTCACTGGCTGATTGTGACGACTTCCAGTAACATGTAATTCCTCATTTCATACAAATTTTACAGGTAAAAATATTAATTAGGATTAAAGATCTGCTCTAAGTCTCAAAGGAAGAGATTTAATTGATACTTCTTCTGTAACTGGAAAATAGACATTTTAACTTATAGATAATCATCACTTTTCATCATGTATTCTGCTAAATGTATTGCTGTTATTTTATTATTCTGTTGTTTATGGACAAACTATAAAGCATAGCACTGAATACTCTGTTAGGCTTTGCTGAGAATCCATTTTCATGCAGAGTTTTTTCTATCACAACCAATGAGAGTTTTTTCCTACAACCCAAGTCTGAAATGAGCAGCAGTGAAATTTTCTTTTGAATTACCTAACACTGTTTCAAATTTTACATCAAGTACAGGCTTATTTTCTTTTTATATGTAGCTTTTTGGTTTACACTGCACTAAGTCTGAAAAGCAGTCCCCTGTTTACCAGGGAAAAATAGATAAATAATCTTGCTCCAAGGCAGAAACACATGGCCCAGTTTTGTGGAATACAACAAATATAGCTTGGAAGAACCATCTGAATAAATTTGTATAAATGGCCACCTCACCATGAACTGCAGTGTGACAGGGTTATGATCACCAAATCTTGCACTTCCCTTCCTTCCAAGCACTGTCAGCCTGAGCTGCTTGTCCTGGCTGAAGTGACAGAACTGGAAAACAGAATAAGTGCAATTTCTGTATCAGCTCTCCCATTTCACATGGAAAAAGACTCTCTTCAATGCCAAGGAAAGAAACGTGCATCAGATTTATGTCCCTCAGGTACTGGTTCCATCAATAACTTCCAGAGGACTCAAATTTTTGTCTATTCAGGGAGGGCATTTACTATTTTAAGTCTGCTAAACAGGAGAATTCTCCTTTTTCTCCTGAAAATCATCGACATTTCTTTTTTGGTCGGTTCTCAAGAAGTTTTATGAATAAGTGGATTTATTAGAGTGCAGAAATCCTAAGTTAACAATTACATCATATTGAGCACACGAGTGCCTATTAAACACAACTACCAGCATCCTGCAGACACGGGCACATCCATTACAGCCTTCAGCTGTGTTAATACAGAACATTAACTGCAAAGCAGAACATTTCTGTGCAAGGCAGCAGATGGGAGCTCAGTGCCGTGTGTTCCCTGCTCTCAAATGGAGTTTGGAATCCACCTCCTCCCTGGGGGAAACCCACCAACCACCTGTAGAAATGCAAAGCCTGTGGCCAACAAGTCTCTGTGCCAAGAGGGGCTGAGGTAACCCCCCTCAGCTTTCCAGGTCCCTGCAAGTGGGATGGGTCCTTCCAGCTGTTGTCCCACAGGGGTGCTGGAGCCTTGGTGGGTGCTCTCCAAGCTCCTGGGACAACACCCACATTTGGAACCCTGGTCACAGAATTCCAGGCTTTCTGTGCTGACAGGCACTGACCCCCAAGAAAACACTGCGTTGGACCTGAGGCCTTGGAAAAGGCTTCCAAAACTGAGTGATAAAACTGGGATTATGGGTGTGTAGTTTAAATAGAAGCATGTAATATCAAATAGCAGAAAACAGAGTTTAAAGTCTTAAAATATAGTAATATAGATATAAAGCAAGATAGACGTATTAGGGCAGAAGCTAGTCCTTCTTTTTCACCTTCTTCTTCATGACTCTAAGTAGTATTTTGTAATTAGATAAAAAGCCTACATTGTGGGCCACGGGTGGTTGGTTATTGGGTTAAAAGTAAAAATAATTTAGGTGTCATTTCTTAACTGGACAGTTTATCCTTAAAAGGCCTTGTAGAGAGAGAGATAGGGCTCCATTTTTAGTTTGTTAGCTAGAAGTGCTGTAGAACTCACAGCTTGTAAGTCTGTAATGTAGATAAGAATTAATAAACATCTGAGTCTGAACAAATAATAATGTTTCACTCATTTATCCCAACTCTAGCAAAAAAAATTTAAAAAAAAATACATAACAACTCACCACCTCAGGAGCTGCACCCCAGACACTGCTGCTTTTCTCTCTCCTGTATTGGGTGAAGTAGATTTGGTTATCAGGGGAGAGAAATTATGGAGATCTGCTATTTGCTGCATTCCCAGACTGCCTTAGATGTTTTTATCATTTTCATTCTCTTCCCTCATAAACCAGTCTAATCCTAATCTCTTTGAATGCTGGGCTCTCCACAGAACAAAGGGCAGGGAAAGATCTCATAGATTCCATCTCACTTGATAACCACTTTCTCCCTAACATTAGGCTGGGGTGAAGCTGAGGTTGAAAAATCTGTCACTCTTCTGGATTCATCCCACAGTCCTAGATTCTTTGCCAGTTTTATTAATTGAACAGATTTTTTAATATAGGTTAATTTGACAAGATGTTTGTTCGCTTTACTGTTTCTTCTGCCTTCATTAGCATTTGAGAGACATTTGATGACAAAGTCTTATTATACCCATCAGAGGCATTGCAAAAATCTGACATTTCCTGGATGATCCGATGGGAATTAACTTTGGAGTACATTGTGATAGGCAGCACGTTGTGATATCTAAAGTTAACACGCTGCATATAGAGGAATCCTTTCTGATGCAGATTTGCCCACCCCTGGTGACACCAGTGGATTTAAGCAGACCAGAATTTGGCCTCTACCTGATACCTGGCTAAGGAGGCAGAAGGCTGCCATTCTGAGCATGGAAAGCAGAGCTCAGCACAGCCCCTCACAGCTCCTTGTCCTTTCTGGAGGTGTCCATGGGGCACCTCCAGACACCTGCCTTCCATGGTGCCCTGCAGGGAGAAGCCCCAGGTCCCAAGGAAGAGCCCAGGTGTTCAGAAGGGCTCTGCCAGAGCAGAGGTCTGAGGACCTTACACATCCTGGGAATCCACTCCATCCCCTTACCTTCTTGGGGAATGCATCTGTGGACGTTTCAAACAAACACTGACGCCATCTGCAACATCCTTGCACAGCCTCCCAAGCTGGAAGGGAAACCCATCTGCTCTGTGTTCCATTCTCTGCCCGAAGAGCTGCCAGTGGACTTCACACCTGCTTCTTCTCTGTAAATATTTTATTCCCAGGAAAGCCAGGTTGTTTGTTTTTCTTGACTGTTCTAGAATGCTTTTGAGCAAAAATGCAGTTACAAAACCTACTTTAGGTGATCACAGCAACATAAATATGGCTGATTCAGGAAAGCCATGCAAGGTATCCTAGCACATCACTGTGCTGGATGATCCAAGTGTTTGCAGTCTTTTATAATTTTTTAAGTTTGTAGCAGTTGTTTGTAGATGTTATAATTAAAAAAAAATACAGATGAGAATAACTCAGTGTAAACACATGAAAGCAGTTACAATAGAAAAGCAAAAAAGCAATTACTGGGTTGTTGGTTTTGGCACGTGTTTGAGAAATGTCTAATGCCATCACATCTCAAAATTACAGGTGGCTAACCCCTGTACTGAATGGAAGCTCCAGAAATATCCAGCATCAGTTTCAATAACTGCTGCTGCTGCTGTGCAAACATATATATACACAGAAGCACACAAATTATTTAAGCAACATTACCTTAGAGTTTAATGTGTTTGCATTTCTTGCTGCAGGCACACCACAAGGCTGCTATCATAAAATATCCCACACCTACCAATTCCTTCTCAGCAGCTGGGTAGTTCCTGGAATTCCAATTATGTAGGCAGCCTTCATGTTGAAGGTGCTACTCATTTTTGCCTTATGATTCCATATTTCTGCTTGTGACATGAGCAGCGAAATAAATCTCCCACCATAAACTGGATCAACACAGTATTTCCCTCTTCTACAGGTCAAATTTTCTTTGTTTTATTATTTCATGTGTATGGTGGTGTAAGTTTAAGGCAGTTTCAGTACTGAAATCACTCTTACAGTTCAAAATTATTACATGAGGACTAAAAATTCATGAAAGATAAGCTGCAGAGTTGACTGCAATAAATGCAAAAGCCAGCGACACTTTAAAATTATCTTAGTGAATTACATTGTACACAAATTTGACATATTTTCATATATTTGTCACATTTACTATAGATCAATCATTCTGAAGTGAAAAGCATCTGGAAAGACAAGAGACCCAAACATGAATGATCACCTTGAAAATTAACATGGGAAATCCCACAAAATTATCATGTCTGTACAAATTTCTCATTAAAATTTTGGGGGTTTGTTAAAAAATGAACAAGTCAGAGTAGTCACTGTATTGATAGATCATTTAGGGGATTCTTCAAGCTTCTCATTTACCAGTGAGAAATAAAGGAAATATACCACATGAAATGCCAACATAAATGAATGTCATGGTCCTTTCATCACTCTTTTTCCTGAGCCTTAAACAGAAAGCAAGCAAACCATCTCTCCTCTGTATATTGGGGAAAGAGTATATTGGGAAAATTCACCAGTTTACACACTCACAACCTCCACCAGCTGAGCTAGAGTTGCCTAGGACCCATAATTTCCCCACGGATTGTTATGAGAAGTGTTTTCCAAATGCTGTGGACTTTTCTGGATGCCCCTACTTTGATCCCTAAACTAAACATCCAAAACATTCTGAAAGGTTCACTGCTACATATAATTAGGAAATGGACGTTAGATACAGCTCAAGGCCCTGCAGCTCAAACACAAACCTTGGCTAAATCACTTTACTCTTTTCTTCCTCAATTTGTTTAAGCAGGAAATAACAATAAAGCCTCTCCCTTCACAACAGCTTAGCCAACAGGTTTGCAGTGTTTGGAGAGCCCAGGGGATAAACCAGCACATAAAAGCACAACATTTTGATTGCAAGGGGCAGGTATATTTTATCACCTGCTGGATAAACCTCTGAAGCATGTAAATTCCATTGTTTGGAAGTGTAAGCTGTCTTAACGTGTAAGGCTGCCCAACCCTGCGGAGTCATGCCAGATGTTTGGAGCTCTCTGTCCACACCTGAATGTCAGACAGACACCTCCTGATTTTCTTTTGTTTTACTTCAGTCTGTCTCACGACAAGGAATAACTCCCCTCCAAGAGCCAGCTAAACAACGTGGTGGTGAAAAAAGAGGAGGAAAAAAACCTGGTAAGAATCCACACTTAATGAGTGGTAGAAACTAGAGAGAGCAGTGGCCAGCTTTGTGAAGCAGCTATGAACAACAGGACAGGGATTTAGAACAATCTTTTTAAATTTGCCAGAACTGAGCATGCAAAATCACACTGTTTTCAGAGCTAACCAGGAATTGAGGGCATCTCTGACCCTGCTATCAGCATCCTGTGTCCTCAGGTACGCTGGAGTCCTTTCAAAGGCAGGAGAAACTCTCTCTCTCCCCAGTCCCACACAGCATCTTCAGAGACACTGCAAAAGTTTGGGGCAATCTTTGCCCTTCATCAACAAAAATTATTCATTACAAAAGCTGTTGGAAGACTTTCTTACAGGTTGAAGCTTGATTCTGGTGACCTTGGGATAGAATTCCAGAAATCACAGATTTGTTTTGAGCAATTTTACCTGGATCTTTCTCTGGGCTTTCCCTAAAGCAACATCCAACTCTCTCATATATGGGAGCAGCAATTCATTCAGAAACAGTCATTTGTTGCTGACAGCCAGAAATACTATGCAATAAGCAGAATTCTTTCCTCATCTGCACTGGTTTTATACAACTCAAGTCACAAGCTCAGTGAAAGAGCTTCTGATTTACAGCAACTGGCAACAGAACCAGGAGAAAACATCTTTACAGTAAACCCCTCAGACCTCTAAGTGCAGCTAACAGAGCCATGCAGGAGCAAAACAGGCATAAATCGTGCTCCTGTTCTGGATCTCAGTAAAAACACACCCTGCTCTGTGACTTCTCCCCACCAGGTGCAGATATAGATGAATTCCACTGATAAACACTCCAATACACTGGTCCACGTGAAGGTAATGCCAGTTCTTTGAAGGGTGTGGCTTTTGTTTGTTTGTTTGTTTATTTTTGCTTGCAGATTGGTTCCTTAGGCTTTCCTATATCTCTAAAGCAGCTGCTTTAGCAGTTCAGCCACCACAGCTAAGACAAAGTTGTTGTTGAGGAGAGCCTGAGGAAGAAGTAGGTGTGCTGCTTCCTGAAATGTAATCAGGGGAATCAATAGCTCTGGGGAATCAATACTACCAAAACAAAACAGTGACTTGTTAATAGACAGTCTTCATTCAGAATGTCAGACCAAGTGATGATTACACTTTTTAGGTTCATTCTTTGGATAAGCAGACCATTTTAACTTGTGCCACAGGTGAGTCTATAAAGCCACTCACCTGCTAGAATTAACTCAAACCAGACAGAAATCCCCTCATTATAACAGTTGAACTCATAAATGCATTACATTCCCCAGAAAGGAAGGAAAAGGGCTGTAAATAGAAAACAATGCATGTTTCTGGGTACACCATGAGCTGTTGAAAACATAATAACCCTTCTCTGACACCACTGCACGCTGGACGGATTTGGGATTTCTAGCATTCAGTCAAATAGGAATCACTCAACCCATTTTGATCAGAAACACAGTTCAGTGCTCCAATAGGCAAAAATTCAATACATAGAAAATGCAGTAAACCCACAGATGAATGAAGACAAAGAAGCATCTCCTACACAAGGTAAGTAAAGGGTGCCAAAACAGACAAAATCTTGTGGACAGAGTAGCTGGGGTATACTTTGGGTTTATGTCAGCAAGTCTTTACCATGTTAGTCCCACCCACCAGCTGATCATCAATTTATTTTAATTGTGAGGGGCAGAGGTGACAGATTCAGCTGTCACATTCACAGAACAGACATCTTTCCTTAAAAATAGCAGAATCATCTATCAGTGCACATGGCCTTTGTTCAAGCAACATTTCCCTCTGCAGATGAAGCATGAGAGAAGCAACAGAATCTTTTCACTTACAGGACACTCAGTTTCACTTCAAAAAAAAAAATCCAGGGCTCTCAAATAGCAAAGATACTTTTGGAAAGCAAGTGTTCTACATCTTGTAGGTATTATTTTAAAAAAGGAAAAAGAAAGAATGCAATTAGCACCTGATCATAGGGAAATCATACATGTTCAACTTAGGTGTGAGAGTCCACTCAGAGACAGCAGAGCAAAGTGTTGGGAAGTTTTCTGAAATCAGAGCAGATTTTGCAAGAGTAGAAATTCTTAAGACAGAAACCAGAAATAGCAGGAGCCTCAGCATTATTGTCCCTACCAAACAGTCACTTCCACAGGTGACAAAAGCCACACAACCTGCTTTTGCTGCTGAGTAAAAAGGTTGCAAGGGGTTAAAGAGCACCCCAAGAGTGCCTGCACCTCCCAAAAAATGCTCAGTGGCCCCCTGGTTGCTCCTGCAGATAAAGTCCAAGTGCTCAGTGAGAGCACAGGGCCTTTAAATCTTTTTTTGCTGGTACAGTATAAACGTCTGCACCCTCTGCTTTGCTGGTGTCCTAAAGATGAACCTGGCCAGGATAATTGACTCTCAATCTTCCTGATATAGTTACTGAAGATAACTTCATCTAATGTAATCTCTTTATTACTACTGTAAAACACTTCACTCCTTCTGCAGGTCACAGGCAGAAGGGTGAGCTCTTTGAATGCCTAGCATGGTCTCAGGAACACAAAACTCCAGCAAGCACTAATAGAGCTTCATATATAATCAGCACTGTTCTCAGCTGCAAGGAAATCTGATTTACATCAGGCTACCACTGCAGCAAAGCTAAGAAAGGTCCTGCAGAGATGCAGAGCTCCAATAAATTCAGATGCCATTTCAGAAATTAAACTGAGGGTCGCATTCTGCTCCTGGTAAGGCTGGAGAAATGACCCTGCATGCAGGGGAGTTGTTCTTGATTTATGTCATACCTGGTAGCATAATCTGGCCATCAGTCTCCTGAACCAGGCTTCATTCTCTAGAGAACCTTGAAATATTTCTAAGGTTGGTATTTTTAAGCTTGCAGTAACAAAAAACAGAATACGGGCTTTTGGAAGCAAAATATTTCCTCCTCCCTAATGAGGGTGTTAAAAGCAGGTCTCCCTTGTGTGGATCTCAGAAACATCCAAAGCCATGCTGAAAGTAGGAAGTAAAAGCAAAATCTCGAGTCTGGTGGGCCATAAACCATCACTTTTCAGATGCTTATAGTCAACTTCCACCACCTTTAGGAAGAAGAAAAAGACCAAAAACCACCACACAAAACCCCAGCCACTTTCTACATCCATTTACCACCAACAGAGTGGCTGTGAAGTGTGCCAGGTCAAAGGAGTGTGAAGAGACTGCAAAGTTCAGCACCTGAAATGCTGATCTGACCACGAATGTTAATCCTTATAGTCATTTTATGATCTCAAATGACAAAGGAGCAACTGCAGTGCTGGATGCTTCCTATCTATTGATTACAATAGCTGGTACCTTATCGATGCATCAGTTAGATTCAGATAAGCCACCAGGCAAAGCTATTTCAAAAAACCCAAACAGACGCGCAAAAAAAAGGAAAAGAAAAATCCTTTCTATGCTGTACATCCTTGTGGAATATGAAAAGCAAGGAAGAAAAGCAGATTGCTGCCTGGAGAGCAGAAGTTTTTGTGTCACCATCCCAGCTGAGCCCTTGTTTTCCAGAAGTGGGACAGGTCTGTGTCCTCTGCTGGTGCTGAGAACTGAAACAACCTCACAGGGTCAGCCAGCAGCAAAACGAGGTCAGAGCTGCATCAGGATCGATCCAGACCATTGTGGCTCTTACAATGATATTCTCATTTCCTAGCCAGAGCCATTACAGGTTGCTCTGGTTACATCCATCCTTTCCTTGGAAAGGCAAACCTTGCCTCCAGCCACTTTGGACCTGTGACACTCTGCCCTGCCATCTTCTGACACTTAGGGCTTGTGAGCTGGGAGCTGGGTCTTCTAATCAGAGATAAAACAATTGGGAAGCCAAGCAAACAAGCAAACAAACAACCAACCATCACCTCTCCAGAGGTCAGGGCTTATCCAGCACACAGGGGAAAGGAAGCCACAGAAAGTGTGACTCATTTTATGCTTACTGCTCTAGTGCAGTGCCTATCCACAGGTGATGCTGGGCTGTATCCAATATTGATTTGTGCTGGATGTTTTGATCTCAGCCCATTACTCAGAGGAAGGAAAGCCTACATTTATATCAGACACAGCAGAGCAAGAGACCTCCACTTGCTGTGTTACAAATCACACTGCAATTAAAATGATTCATCATAAGTGATCCCCAGGATTTCATTGCAGACGAGTCAAAGGAAAAAATAGAATTATTCTCACGGAGGCACTAGGAAACTGCTGTGCCAGGACATACATGCAATATGTTTTAATCAATATTTAATATTAATATTTTTATGGTAAACCTGAACAGAGAGATACACAACCCTCTGAATACTACAGCCAGGAGTTCAATCAGAAGGGGACAAAGCTCAAACTAAACTTTGTTCCTATCATAAGACATTAGTAGATACCATATATATTAAAAAAAAATTAATGTATTCAAAATGCACACTGCACACAGACTGAAAAAGCAAAGATTTAGGTGTAATCTAAAATGGATGAAAATAACTTTTCCTGAAGACAATGAAGCCATAAAGCAAAATTAATTATAACAGTGTAGCCTGAAATAATTGTCTGAGAAAGATGATCCAGAAGAATCCCAAACTTTCCTTTTGGAAAGGAACAATTACGCCTCAGCAGAACAGTGCAAAGGCAGGGAGGGGAGCCTAAAGCATGCCTGATCTTTAGGGTGGAAGGAGTAGGAAAAGTGTTTAACCCCAGACTAATTTTAATGAAGGAACAGATATTTTTTTCACACACACAAAGCAGATTTGAGAATGGGGAGAGATGGACGCTTTACCTGACCTTCAGTAAAATGTGTCTTCTCAATTTTCTAAGGCCAGTTTCAAGGAAATTACCACAAAAATATTATGGGTAACCCTGAGCATGGCCAGGTGTGCTGGCTGGTAAAAACAGAAAGATTATAGAAGCAAGATACAGTGCTAGTAATTGTTCATCAACAAAACATAAAGATGGAAAGTGGATTGAGGCTGAAAATGAAAACAATACAAAAGAAGAAAGGAGGAATAGAATACAAAAATTACAAAAAACCAGGAGGAATAGAATGTCCAAAGGAAACTTCACAGGAAAACCTAGTTCAGGTACAAATCCTCGTTCATTTCAGCTACTGGGTTTCAAGAACCATCTGGCATATAAAAATGGGAACCTCTCTAGACACAGAATTTCAAGGACAAAGTGCCACCATTATGATGCCAATCCTGTCTTTTATTATCTTAATAATGTCCAACATCTTAATCCATCTGAGGTAATCGGATATGAACACACAACCTTATATTGATCCACACAAGGCTAAATTTATGTTTACTATATACCTGGCTGACAAGCAATTTTTTTCTGACCTTTTTGTTCATGGAAAAGTACAACTGTCTCTCACTCCAGTATTCCTTCATCCTGCAAATTACAGAGAGCCTACAGATAAATTGATTTAAGATGCCTAAAAGAGCTGCTGGTGGCTCTCAAACCACTACTTATAATCTTCTTCCTCCCCACTGAAAGAGTTAGGATTAAGCGTGGGGTGTCACTGATGCTAAATAAGTTTCTTTTTACCAGGTTGGAGGTAATGAACTGCATGGAACCCTTTCAAACCAATCTGTCAGAGTGCAACGGGCACAGGTTTTATTTCCCTCCACCAATAAGTGCTTGCTGTACTTGCAGCCATCTGTCTTGCCTTCCTCGCAGAAGCAATTTCCCCCTTCTACCTTTGAAAAGAGAGCAGAGAGCTCCTGTCAGCACTGGGGTGACATTGGCCCAGGGGCCTGAGCCAGGCAGCTTTCCTGCTTGGAGTAGCACTGTGCAGGCTGCAAGGAAAAGTGAGGGACCACGGAAAATTTACCTTTTACAAATCCAGTGCTAAGTGTAACCACAAGGGTTTTTTCTGTGGTTAAACAACAGAGAGAAAAAAAAACCACTGAGACAAAATTAGAAAAGGAGCATGCAAGATTAAAATCTGGATTATTAGAGTTTAGAGGTACAGAACCTGGTCCATGGTTTGAAAACTATTACAGGCAATCAGGTGTCAGAGTTCCAAGTCATTAATGGCAAACCACTCTGCATTTGTGCAACGATAACTGCACATGTGGGTGTTAGGTGCTACTCCCCGTGTTGTAAAACATTAAAAATCCCAGACAAACAGCATGAAGAAAAAAGGAAGGGATTGTGTAAATGGATGTAAAGTGGATGTATGCCAGGGGGAAGGGTTAAATAGAAGTGACAGGGGGTTTGGTGAAGGGGCAGTGAGTAATTTGGGAGCCAGGGATGTAACCACGAGCAGAGAGGAGAAGGTGAGTGTTCATCAGACAGCCCTAAGAGAAGGTGAGGGCACAGGCAGGCAGGACGCAGACAGGGAAGGAAGAGCTCTGGCTGTGTGGGGCAAAAAGCCCACGGGAATTGCTCGGTTTTGACTCCTGCCCTCGGGCATCTCTTTCAGAGGGGGCTATAGCAAGCAGGGGAGGAGAGAAGGGCGGTGCTGCTCCCTCCTCACAGGCTCCATGAGGCAATTACAGCTACTTGGAACCACAATTAGTGTTAAAGTGAACCTGGCTCAGTGCAGGTGAGGCTACCAACTCCCAGTCTGGATTTAGCCCAATGCTTCTAGGACAGAGGGCAGATGGTTTTTGGCTTAATTCTCTGACAAAAGCAGAACGTTTAAAAATGATGCTGTGCAAGAGCCCTGTAAGGCCTTATTTGTTTATAAGCACTTTCCTAAATAGCACTGCTTACTGTTTGGAGAAAACAGCATTTGTGAAGTGTTCCCACCTTTCAAAAAGGACACGTGCTGCAGTCAAGATTCTTGTTGTTGTTGTTTCGTTATTTCTGCAGACAGAGGACAGAACATTAATAGTAAATGATGAAGCATCCTAAATAAAGGTGAGCTAACACTGACAAAAAAGAACAACAAACACCATTTACTGATGCAGTAGCCATGAATAGTTGCTAGAACACAAAGTTCATTAGGGGACAAGATTTTTTCATTCACCACTGCAAATTAGCAAAGACTTCTTGTTCTGATGAAGGGCAAGAAAGTCATAGTTTACCAAAAGAGAAAGGAAAACTTTTCTTTCCAAAAGTGCCAAACCCCCTCACATTTACGCATCAAAGCTGATGCCTAAAGTCAGTGTAGCTGTTTCCTTGATTCAGCCAGCTCTGGATCACACATCATGTGTTTGATTTTCTGAAAGGCAGAGCACATATGTTTAATCATTGATGGATACGAAGCATATACATATGTCTATTTAAAAAAAGCAAATTGAAGAGCTCCAGCTCAGATGGAAATCACAAGCTGAGATCTGTATATCTGATTCAACACATTCAAAATACAGTTAATTAGACAGAACAAGTAGTTACAAAGATTTGAGAAGTAAGCTTCTTTAATTTTTATTGCAAATTCCTGTTTATATGGTGATTCCTTTAGCGAGGGACTTCAGTTCCATTTAGAAAGTTTCATTCAATGTTTATACTCCTGAGTTTTAAAAGCAGGACATGCACACTCATCTTTTGTTAGACCTACATGACTGCTTTCATTGTCTTTTGACATCTTGGCTTCAATTTACCAATTTTCTGACAAGATGTTTTAGTAATAAAATCTTATTCCAGTTTAGCAAATGAATTATCCATTATCACACTTGAGTAGAGCAGACTGAAATCAAAAATACCTAAAAGCCTGTGAGCACTCTACCTCTATCCTCTTTCTTAATTTGATTTTACATGGTTAGTTCAGAATCCAGGAAAGAATTACGTGAAAACAGATCCTGATATGGGGAATAGCTGTGCATATCCACGTTCTCCCAAAAAATCTTAACCAACCAACGAAAAACCCCAAAACGAACAAACCAAATCCCAAAAAGTCATCAGCTCAAGATGTCAAACAGCCTCTCAGGCTCTGTGTTTGTGTCCATTCCCAAACCTGTCCTTTACTGTTACCTTGCCTAAGCATTGCTTTTCTAGAGCATGTGAAATAAGCTGCAAAACTAAAGTGTATTTGTCACACTGCTGTTAAACTTTAATTTGTTACCTATGCAAAATCAATTGTTCAAATCTTTAGGAGGTGTGTGTGTGGAGGCAAAAAAGGTTAATTCTTTCTATGCCCTCACATGGAAGGCTTCTCTATATTTAGAGAACAACCATTCAGCTAATTACTTTCATCATCCTAAGCTTGAAGGATCAGAGACCCACAGAAAATAGTGGGGGAGCAGCAAACTCAGTGACAACTGTCAAACCTTACACGGCAGGTCTGGATCCTGGCTGACAGCTGGAAAAGGACAAGGGTGTTTAATCAAAGCCAGGAATGTGCAGAACAGGGTAGGGGACAACGTTTAGACTTTAAAGGTAAATATTTCTTTGGCATGGCAAATTGGACATCTCTAGCCTGCGGGTTTTTTTTTCTGATTATGGAATCATCATCTGAATTAGGTCATTCTCTCAAGATTAAACTTCTGCTTGGTCTCTGCTCTCTCAAACAGGAATTCTCATCTCATTGGACATCAGGATTTGATATGTTGCATTCTTAACTACAGACAGAAAGATTCTTTTTTTCCATGCAACATGATCATCTTGGGGCAGATCCAAGAAAAAAAAAAAAAAAGAAAAAGAAAAAAAGGCAGCTTGTTCCAGCAGTGCTCACCTACTTCCACATCAACAGGAATGTGTTTCACCAGGTGTGTATTTCCCAATAAATATTCAGATGTGGAGCTGTGGATCATAACCCAGGAATGTCAGATGTTGCAGGAACACCAGAAAAGGAGGACAAAAGGTGGTAATTGCCCTAGAAAGCCCCATACAGTGAATGGTTTGACCTCAAAACTTTGACCTTTTTTTTCTGGTGTTTTCCTTACGGCTCCAGATTTATTTGCAGCCCCTTCACTGCAAAATTCTTGGATGAAGGGAAATAAAGCCACGACTCAAAATATTCTGCCCAGCAATCTGCTGTGGAAAAAACAACAACAACAACCCCTACCAACCAACCAACCAATGAAAAAAACCAAAAAAACCTCACACCAAAACAAAAAAACACACCCCACAGAAATACAATACCAGAACTAAAACAAAGTAATTTATAGGAGAATATTTGTAGCATATTTCCAAACCACTGCAGTAGGAAAATTCATGAATAATATTAGGAGCATTTATGTGATCCACTTTCCTCCTGTGCAGTGTTTGTCCAACGTAATGAGATCTGGATTGGCTGAATATAATACAAATTTGGGAGTGTTATTCTTGAAGCTGATCATGCATGTTAGGAGGGGGGAAAAAAGGCAAATGGAGCATTTTTAATGCATATAATCACCTGTGTGAATATTGACATTCAGCTGCACTAATATAGGTTATTGCCACTGAATTAACAGTGCTCACAAATTAACAGCCAGAGAAGTCCCATGGATTACACTTGCATCTTCTATATAAATATTTTTTTTAACATTTGTTTCTATTCAGGTCAAGGCCATGACATTCTAATTTCATTGGAAAAATTCAAGTCCCATTTTCTGAGGCAGGCGACGTGGGAGAACTATGACTGACAGAAGATGGGCTTGCTTTATTCTCCAAAATTGAAGTGAAAATAACATTCGTGTCATTACATTTTAACACAGTCTCCTGTGAATATACACACCAATATACATCTCTCTCTCACTATATATATATTTATATATATATATTCAACTTATTACCATTCCAGACACTAAAAGTTGAGGTTTACAGCTGCAGGAATTCAAATAGGATTAGACAGAAAACTTTTACTTGTTTGCAAGCCCTGCATAAATTTTGAACAGCAGTTTTCACCAGGCAGAGAGCATTAAAGTCTCTTCCATTCTGAGAAGAAAGCCAGAAAATATTAGGTATGGTAGGTAGGACTGCAAAATTTCACCCCTGTTTATGCCTGATCCTTCTTTGTTCATTTTAAGAATAATCCATTGAACAGTGTAAACCAGTTGCAGGCATTCCAACAAAACTTTACCTTTGCTTTTCCCACACAAGTCGACACAATATTTTTATTAAAATCCCCCCATAGCAGATCAACAAGACTTCCCTCCACCAGCAGCTGTGTACCTGAAGAGCTGCCTGAAACTGAACTGAATAGAACTGAAACTTTGTCCATTTTGAGCATTAAGTTTAACATTTTCAAAGTGCTGAAATGATTTTGAAGGCCCAAAGCTCCAAGAAAATGAAAAGGACTTTGACAAGGTCATTTAGCCACTCTTAACCTCGCAGACAGACTGAAGGGATCATGTAAAGAGGGAAAGGGAATTCCCATTTTCCTTTTAATTCAACAGAGGATGTGCTTTCCTGGAAAGTTTTTATATTATCCTATTTCACTATTTCAGAAACAGCAATTTTCCTTTTTTTTTTTTTTTCCCTCAACAGAAAGAAAAAGGAAAAAGACAAAACTTTAGAAGATTTAAGAACTTTAAGATACTTCTCCCTAGCATAGGTTTGCTTCTTTCCAAATGTTCCGCTCATTCAAAGACTATGAAGAAAAATCAATAACCAAACAGGTCCAATAAAACAGATAAAACAAAACATACCCAAGTTTTAACAACAAAGAATGTGTTGCTTGCATATTGTCAGAAGCTCCACAGCTACAAATTTATGCAAATCAGACTGTTGAAAAGGAACAAACCCAGAAGTTCAGAGTTCTGTTCCCAACACTCTTAAGACTCTTTTTTCAAAGTTTTCTGCCGCTTGAAAGCGCCTGAAAATAACTGGAAAATTGGTGTTCCAGCCATTATTATAATTACCTTAATTTTCTTTTTTATTAGATCTTCTACATATCTGTGGCACTCTACAGTTTTTTTGTTTCCAGCATGGGAAATCTGGGCTCAAAATCCATTTCATGTCTAAGTTTCCATTTCATGGGTCAAGCATCAATAACTTAAAAAAGCAGATTATATCTTAGACTAAAGCAAAGCTGAGTTCAGAAGCTAAAGCATTTTGTATTCTGCAAAAAATAATAATTAACAAAAAGGATGTAGACTGTTGTCAGAAAGCCAGGCATCTACGCTTTGGGATTGGTGGTTTTTAGGTTTTTTTGTTTGGTTGGTTGGTTGGTGTTTTGTGTTGGGATTTTTTTTGACTAAGAAAGAACATTTTATACAATTTTTGTTGAACAACTTCCACCTATTCTAATCTTTGTCATCTCTGGACATCACAGTGCATTGCCAGCAGCCACTGTGACATCTGCTAGGGAGGACAGAAATAATTTGCAGGTTACTGACAGCTGCTGTGGATTGCCAGGCCGTCATTTGAGAGCACACATTGGAAAAAAAAAGTGTGGTAAAGAGCTTTCTTCATCCCCACCCTCTGCTATTAAAGTATTGCACATTCTCAGCAAAACCAGTGAATCCTCTAAGCACAGAATAACCTCATAACTCAGAAAATAAATTCCCAGATCAGCTGTCTTCTGAAAACTGGTGGAATCGAGCCAGACCTTTACAAAGCAGGGGATGCTCAGGGTGGAATCAGGAAGAATTTCTTCACTGAGAGGGCTGTCAAGCACTGGAAGAGATTTTTCAGGGAAGTGGTGGAGTCACCATCCCTGAAAGTATCCAAGAAGTGACTGGATGTGGCACTCAGTGCTATGGTTTAGTTGAGATTCTGTCAAAGTTTGGAATCCATGATCTTGGAGGTCTTTTCCAGCTTCAGGGATTCTGGGATTCTGTGGAAGTTAGCAAATGCCACTGGGGCGAGTGTGGTTTTGTTGCTCCAAGATCTATGTGGCTCATTTGTGTGCATAATTATCAGGAGACAGAGGAAAAAAAATAAATCCTGGAGACTTTGAGAGCAAAGCAGCAAATGCGCTCCAGTAAGTCTCAACTCAGTTTTCAGGTCAGGCAACGAGAAGATCTGATTTTTGATAGCACTTAGGCCTCCACTAAGTGCTTTTAAAAATCCCAGCAGAAGTGAACTGCCAAAGGAAATCAATAGGAAAAGGAACCAGGAACTGAAGTCTCTCCACAAAGCCCCAGTGGTTTGCAGGTCCTGTATGAGGGATGGTGCCGTGCTGCAGAGCTGAGCACTTGGGACACAGCTCCACCTGAAACTGGAATTCAGCGCTGGAATTCGAGGTCTGCAATCTCCTGAGAACCACTGAGGAATATAAACCCCACCCTGGCACTTCAGGTCAATTTTGTGTCTCTAATTTAAAACAAACACACACAACCCCTCCCACGCAAAATAAAAAACCAATAAAGCAAAGTATCCTGCTACTTACATATTTTAAATAAACAACAAAAACAAACCTGAAAATATGAAGATGGTGAAAACCAGCCCACCAAAACCAGCTAATTTACATGTCCTAGATCAGTGCTGTTTTCCAGGAGGGCTGTAAGGAGCTGGATACAAGGGGGCTGCTTGTGCATTGAGATGATGCTCCTGCCCTTCAGCATCCATTTATTTGTTCAACTGCTGTCACCCCCAGGCAGCACAGCCACTTAACACCATCAGAAAGAGGGACTCTTCCATGTCCTGGCACTGCCTGAGGCACGTGTGCTTCAACAAAAGCTGGATAAATTCCTGTGTACACCCAGCTAAGCAAAGGGTTCCTAAATCTTCGAATAATCCAGTTGCAGGAGCACTACTTGGAAGAGTGTTGTACAGCAAGGCTTGCTGAATTATTTACTGTCTACCAGCACATAACTCACAGCTACATCCTAAAAGTTTTAGTTACACTGCAAACTTCTTGTTTGAGTCTTCTGCAAACCCTGCTCCTGCACTGAAGTGGGAATGTACAGCTCTCCAGCATACATTAGGGTGAGGAAAGAAGCTCCTGAATGAAAACATCAGCCTGGCAGGTCATTCCATTTCCACTCTGCACATGTTGAAAGCTGCTATGAATCCAGAGCTTTCAATGCATAACCAACAAGGTTTACAGCCACTAAAATATGGCTCATACATTGTGCATTTTCTTTAAAGAGGGTCAAGGACGATGGGTTCTGCAGGAAACAGGCACCTTGCCTCTGTTCAAAACATTTCCCAATTAGAACATGAGTTAAAATACTCATCCAATTAATCTTTTTTTGTTTGTTTGTACCTTGCTGATTGAGTGAGCTGCTATGCAAATAGCTGCTTTTCAAAAGGGACCTTTCTCAGCCCCTGGTGCTGCAGACTGCTGCGTTATGTACTAACCCACTGATCCATACTGCCTTCAATTTTCTTTGATGCTTTCTAGTTTTTAAGTGCTGGAGCATAGTGTTAACCTTGCAAGTGCAGCATCTATTTCTAACACAGTTACCTCCTGCAATTTATCTGGGCAAATTTTTCAAAGGCGGTTCTCTACACAGGGAGACGTTCTGCGTGCATCCTGTGCCCCTAACAAATTAAAAAATAGGTAGATAAATTAAAGGCAACCTTTAAATCCTGTTTGGAAGGCAGATCACATTAGCTCATCAGCTGGAGACTACATCAATGGCTGTGACTTCACCACTTTATAAAACACTCTCTGAACCTCGGATGTGGGGCACGTTATACACAAAAAAAAAAAATTGTGTGTGCAGGAAATATCCATTGTATATCTACAAAATGGGCCATATCCCACTGCCATTAAAATTGATGGGAGTTTTGCCATTGCCTTCAATGGGATCAGCAGCAGTATATAAAGATGGATTGGCTCTGAGCGTGCACACTGGCGCTTTATGGGCGTGACAATATAAAAGCCCTGTTGAAGTAATGGAATGAATTATAACAGTGCTGGGGATGTCAATTTGCCTTCTTCTACCTTCACTTGCTGTACAAGGAACATTAAACATTTCCCTGGTTAGCCACAGAATCGTAAAAATTGCAGATAAAAAAGTACTATTAAGTCTACTTCCTGCCAACACAAAATTACTCCTCCTTGTACCTTTTCTAATCCTCTCTGCAGCCCTGTTTCACACCACTCAAATGTTCTGGCATGTTCTCCTCCCTGTAAAGAATTATTCCATCAGCTACTTAATCACATGTTCAGACAAGATAGATTTTTCCTGGAGTAAATCAACAAAGCAAAATACCCTCCTAAATATATATATCTATATCTCAGAATTTGCATTCAGCATTTTATTCCACTTTGGGACAATTAGAAAATACTTTTCAAGAACTTATCAGTGACATTTTTCCCTGCTTTTTATGGTCAACCACATCCAAATGCAGGCAGGAGGAGATGCTCGTTTGTTAGTGGTGGGATGGTCCTCAATAAGGCTGAAATCATTAAAAAAAAAAGGAAGCCACCTTTCTGTTTTTACTCTCATTTGCTCCTCTCCCACCTTCTCCCTACTGCCTCATCACACTTCTGGGCTTTAGCCTGTATTAGCTAGGGCAGGGAGCACCCAGTCTCTTTTAGGGTAGGATGTTCAATAAGCACCTGGTACATCAAAGAGGAAAAAGTAGATCTAAAAGATGTGCACCCTCAGATCAAGGGACCTCGAGCAGGTTAAGGTGTTACACCACCACCTGTTCTGAGACAGAAGTTTTGCCAAATGATATCAAAAGGTGGCTTGAAAGCCATTCACAGATTCTCACTGAAGAGATGTGACTCTCAAGATCTCCCCAGCAGCAAAGGAAGTTACTGGGGACAGGGAGAATCAGCAGGAATCGTGTCAGGGCCCATCCCCAACACGGATGCTGCTGGACAAGAATTACCCCAGAGCAGCACAGGGGACTGAGACACAGCAGCATCAGCCTAAATCTCTTGTGGACAGCTGCAGTATCTGCTCTGTCACTGCATGCAAACAAGCCCCTTGTCTGTTTTGTCTGCTTTATTTGATTGGCCTTGTCAGAAGTGAGATCAGGCCAAATGCTTGTGGTCCTTAAGGATGAAAGCCTCATGTCAGGGGAGCATCGTTTTGGAAAGAACAAGGTGAGAATGTCACTGATCAGCTGAAGCGCTGCCTCCATTCAAATTTGGATTGCAGTGCTGCCTTCTAGTGCCTTTACCATCCCTAAAAAACAGTTCTGCAGCAACATTTGTGGCACCACTCACTACAGGATTATTACCTGTGGGTTTAGGGCAGCTGATCCATTTCTTCTTCCTCTGAGCCCACAGGGGGTCACATCACCACACCACCATGGTGACCATGTGCAAAGGACCATCTCACAGAGAAACAGCAGAAAACATGGATGTGAAGAACCTCCTTGGGCTCAGCTGTAGGGAGCAGAAATTCCTCAGTGACCCAGGTTTGTGTTCCATCTCTTCCTCTCAAGAGCTGCTGTGACTCTTTGATCCAGGCATTTCGTTTTTGTAGCACACAGAACATTTTTGAAATGGAGCTGTGGAAGCTGCACATTGCTTGCCCCTGTTGAAAACTATGAACAACTACTAAGAAAAATAAAAACTTCCAAGGTCATTAGACCTTGGCCTTGTCATAGGATGCAGACAGGAAGATCAGACAAAGAAAACATTTTCTGACAAATGATTGCTGTGATCTGTCTGATAAAAACCAGTCTTCAGTCAGGAATCACGTGGTGTGGGGGCACCTCAAAGCTGTGACTGTGTGCCCTTTGTGCTCTGACTCAGGTGTGGCAAACAGAGAACTCCAAATATCACTTTTCCCTGAAAGTTAAGACTACCAGCATGTGCTGTTCCAATTTCCCCTGGAACAAAGAATCTCATTTACAGCCAATACTGCATGAAGTTACATCAGTCAGAAGTAAGCCATATTTTACTACAGCCAGGCCTGATTCTCAAATTTTCCTCCCACTCACCAAATCAATTTTTCTGATAGGAACGCCTACCAATTCAGCCATTTATTTGTTTGGCAAGAAGCAGGTGAACACATTTGATTTAAATGCTTATAGCTAAGTTACAGACCCTGCAAGTTTAAAGCAATCCCACTGCAGTTTTCATAACTGATGTCCTCAATTCTCCTTCTAAGACAGCCAAATGAAGTCAGGGCATCTTCCCAGCCCAGTACAGGCACTTGTGGCTCTCCCACCACTCTCCCCCAGAGGAACTCTCCTCTCAGAGCTTTTCCTGAACAGGCTGTACCACTGCTGCTCTTCCATGCTAGAAGCCACAGAGTCCCTTCTCCAGTATTTCACATTTTTCACCCACTGCTGTAGTCCTGATCTTTTCATTTTGCCCCTCCTTCAAGGTGCCTCACCCTCTCGTGGCACATGTCCTGAGAAAGCCAAGAGCCCATTAGTCCTGCATCAGTCCACAGACATTCTGTCATCTGTTTTTCCACTCCCCTCCACAGTGGAGAATGCTTTTGACAAGCCATAATTGAACTGTGTCAGATGCCACTGAATAAAGGGTAAAATTTGGTAAACACTGAAATCACCTTTAGATAAGGCTTCCCACTTTCTTATTGTGCCAACCCCGCTGAAGCAGGGAAGTGACTTTTTGGATGTTGGGAAAAGGAATGGCAGGAGAGCACGGGGGCAGCTGAACTCCAGAGATCTCTGCTGCCTCAGAGGTGCTGGCACTGGTGTGTGCTGCACACACAGCTGTGGGGAAGTTCATTAGAGATCATGAAGATTTCTCTGGGACTTCCCAATCCAACAAAATTGGTCATTTTCCTGCCCTCGTCTTGCTTGGGGCTGCAATTTCTTCTATGAGAACAAGGCTGACTTGTTTTCCATTTCCACCCCAGCTCTATCAGCATTGCTCAGGGAAGAGGAGGAAGGACAGGGCAAGGAATTAATTACAATTACCTGGGGAAAAAAAATAAAATAAAAAGGGAAAATGTTGCAGCCTTGTAATAAAAGGGAAGCAGAAGTATTCAAGGAGTCCTTGAATAGACAAGAAGCCTTTTCAATAAGTGCCTTTGAGTGGACACTGCTTGCCAGCAAGTGCATTTTTGCCCCTCACCTCTACAGGCCTGCTTCCATCCTTCCTGCTTTTCCCTTCTCACTCCACATGTACTCACCAAATTCCTGTCACCAGCCCGAACTGATTAGAACAGAAGAAATAAAAAAAACAACTCCACAGCACTCTGGAGAAGAGTACAAACCAAAATTCATCAAGCACAAACAAAAATAAAAATCACTTATTAATTAGCCTTGTTTTTACCTCTCTCGCTGGCGCATTTTTAGACCAGTTGGAAAGGGACTCCAGGAGAGCAGCAAAGGGTTATGCAGAGCTCAGTGCAGCTTTCAGACACGCCAGGAGGCCTTGCTGCAGGGTTAAGGTCTCCAGCAGCTCACAGGGATTTCCCATCTGCTGAGAGAAGTTCAGCTTTCAAGGGTCTCATTGTCCTTCCTGTGGTTATCCAGTCCACGTCCTCCTCAACCACCCAATTCAAGCACATATTTCAGCTCCATCCCTGAGCAAGTTACATTCTCCCCTCTCCATTTCAATTTCCACAGGGCAAATGAAGCTGATGGGAAGCTATTTGCCAAAGGTATGGTTATTTCACCCAGCAGCCTGACACGACTCCAAATGTGGGCATTAAATTTACTGTTCCTGGGACAGGTGCTGTCAGGCCTTTTCACAGCATCATCTGCACACCCAGACTGCACGAACCTTACAGCCTCTCGAGTTTTCACAGACATTGCTGATAATTTAACCCCAAAGGGCCACCTCAAACGTTCTGCATCCCAAAGCAGAGGAAAGGATAACTGTGAAAGCTCACACAGCAAAGGGTGAGGTTTCAGAACCTTTGATGCATTTGTATCAGCAGAAGGTACAGCAGAGTTCTGAGGGCAAACTGTGTAATATACACATAAAATATATTAAATATTTTCAAACTGAAGGCAGGCAGATTTAAAAAGAAATTCTTTACAGTTAGAGCAATGAGGCACTGGAACAAGCTGCCCAGAGAAGGTGTGGATGCCCCATCCCTGGAAGTGTTTAATTTAAGGCTGGGAGGGACTTTGCAACCTGCTCTAAGGTGTCCCTAACCACAGCAAGGAACTTGATAATCTTTAAGGTCCCTTCCAACCCAAACCACTCTGTGATTCTGTGAAATTAATAAATGTACAATGTCACACACCTCCGTTTCCACATGAGCAACTCATCTACCTCTGTTCTTTAAAACAATGTTTTCAAAAACAGTGATTATCACTTTCCATCTGGGGAAGAACCCTTGGGGATGAAAGGGTTCCAGTCTGTTTCAACACAAGCACAGGCTGCAATATGTACACCATTACTCTTTCAATTCATATTTTTGCAAGCTCAAAACAGGAGAATATTAATAAATTAAAAAAAAGAGCTGGTGTTGATCCAACTGCTGACATTTGCATCTGTAAATAAAAGACATCTTTGTTTTAGAAGTAAACAACTAAGCAAAGACAAGACCTGTTCTGCCAGTGCTTGAAGATGACACTGTACATACAAATCAGTTCTTGCAGAAACACAGATTTCTAGATGTGTTTAGCGAGGACACGGGATTTCCACGACTTCAGACCACTGAAAACCATTTATTTAAAAACATACTGTATTAGAACCAAGCTGGTAAACAAAAAGACCAAAAGCAGTGCAAAACTCTACCACATATTCTAGAATCCAAATCCCTTTAAAAGCACCACCTCAAAAACAATACAAAGCTCCCTTGACTCCCTGAGGACTTCTCAGAGGCCCACAGTCCCACACTGGAAGGCACATTCAATATTTTAAGTTAAAATAAGTTAATTTTCTTGTTTCCTTTTGATCAGAAAACCGCAACACCCTAAATTCAGCTGCCTTGGATGTGCTGGTATGCACACACTGTACTTAAATCAATATTAATTTATCAGATACTGCTTACAAACAACCAACAGGCATCAGGCAGAGGACACTTTCTTTAATTTGGCCACGTACATGGGACCCCACGCTCTCCCTTTCTCTGGGAGAACCAGCAGCTCGTGGTGCTGTGTCCCACTGAGGAAAGTGAATTCCTGGGAAACACCTCTGGCCATCCCACTTATGTCCACAGGCATCACCTCCCTGCAGGAGTTCAGGATGAGACTGATCACATGGCTGTTTTCTGCCTTGGAGAGGGTGCACGTGGAATAGACCAAGGTCCCACCAGGACGCAGGGCTTGAACAGCAGACCTGCAAAGAACAACAGGAAAAAAGGGGAAAAAATCAACATCAAAAGTGACATGCTGCTAGTGGGAGAACGTGTAGGCTTGTAAATCCAGAGTATAAATAAATATGACAAAAATAACATTATGGAAATGTCTTAATTGTATATAATTGACAGTTCAGGAAACCACCCACAGCACAATTTTGCTTTTCATTTGTTACTGTATTCTCAGTTAACTGAAGGCATCTTTGACACCACAGTGACAAGTACAAAGCAGCATCCATTCACAATCTACATCAAGCATTCCTGCGCCCAGCAGTGCTGTGAAAATGCTGCAACTGCATACAAAATGGGTTACCCCACATCAAAAGGGCCAGTGAGACACTTGGCATGATGCTTGTGTGAACCTGCAGTAACAGCCTGAATTGATGACTGGGCTGTAATTTTAGAAACATTCCTGGTAATTCTGCAACTCATTTAGGAGGTAAGAGGATTTGGGGGTGTGATTGAGCCACTGCTTTCCAACTTCATTTTTTAAGGATCATGTACTGCTTGTTTATGTGCCCTTCACTTACTAACCTGTTGACAAATTTGGACTAAACAAAAGCAGAATAGTGGCTTAAAGCCTGAAAGCTTCACAACTACTGGAGGGAACAGAGGTTCTTTATCACTTCACCACTGAAACTGAATTTAAATAAACTGCTTATTTCCCATTACAGCAGATCTGCCAAGTCCTTATTCAGACACACGAAACACAACCTATGAGTACAGAAATGAGATATGCAAGTTATAGTCACCTATTCCAAATTAAGAGAGTAAGGAGAAAACTAAAAAAATCTTGCACCACAGGAGAGTGTTCTTCAAACCTGGTATCATCACATTTCTAAATGTGAACACAAAAGGTTCATTTGCTATTAAAACACTGTCTGAAGATAAATCCCATTAAATGATACATTTTTGAGCCATCTTTGGCTCAAACACTGAATTACAGGCTGGTACATAAACAGATACCACAGGCAAATACCACATTAAATGCAACTGTTCCCTCAATAAGATCTCTTTCATTCAGTAACAAGACAATCAGAACAGGTAAATGATGTAAATCACACTGAATAATGAGAGATTTGTAGATATTACTGACAGAACTGTGCTCACACACCCCCCACACCCCCCAGGGAAAAAAAAATAACCTGGGACAAACGAAAAGAACAAAAGAAACGACCATCTCCTCAAACCAGATGAGGTGAGCAGCCCCCAAATGCAGAAAGCCTGATTCCAAGTCTAGATAAACAAAGACAATGCCATAGAAATAGCAATTCCTCCAGAAACAAGCTGAGGACTTCCCAAGGGTGATAGCTGACCAAAATCAGTTGAGAAAGGAAAGAAGGAAATACAAGGAGGGAAAAGATAAGCCCTTTGAACAGAACTGCAACTTTTTGGGAAAATAATCAAGAAAGAAAAGCTTCAGCACAAGGAGGATCAAAGCTGCTGACAGATCAAAGCTGCTCTGCAAGTCCTGTCCAAAATAATAGGGGAACACCAGGACAAATGACTGCTTCAGACAGTGATAAGACCAGGTGAGAACTCCTGGGAATTACACCAAACCTATTTCTCTTGGCAGCATGCAAATTACCTCGCTCAATTCTTTCACAAGTCCTGATTATGGTAATCAGCAAACCAAGTGTATATTTTACTTAGTGTAAAAGGAAAGAGCTCTCTTAACTGATGGTGCTCTGAGAAAAATCTGTGTTTAGTGCCTCTGCTGTATCAGTCTTCAGCAAAAAGATGGAGAGAGTGAGCATATCCAGCCTTAATGAGGGAACAATTCCAAGTTCAGCCTGTTGAAGGCAAAAACAGGTTACAGTGCATTTAGGTTTTCAGTTTAACTGGGCCTAGAGGACTCGTTTGAGGGTGCTCTGAAAATGATCAGTTAAACTTCTTAATTAGTTAAAACCAGAAGCTTATCTCACACCCCTGAGTAGCTTTTCCAGGCCTGCAGATATGTTTGAGAATGCTCCTGCCACAGGCTGGTAGAGCACAACATTCACACTGCCACCTTGAAAGGGAGCAGGTGGAAGCCTGACATCCCTCCCAGCTCTCATCATCTGGAATTCTGCACTTACCAGCAGCCATCTGAATTGCCAGATATTCATCCTGGCATCCCAACACACATTTACTCCTTCGAGGGCTCCAAAAGCAGCAGTTCTGGACCCAAAAGCTGTCCTCACTTCTCTCCAGCTCCTTTCCTTGCTGGCAGCTGCCCATTTAAAAGGGCAGGGCTCACTCATGCTGCTGCTCTTGGCCTGTCTGAGGAACCACAGTGCACCCACTGCTAAATTAAAGCAATACAGGGATGTGCAACCTTCCCTTCTCCTGAAAAACCATCAAGCAAGAGACCCTGACGCCCTGTCTCTTGGCCTCACACCCATCTGGGGAAATTTGAAATCACCTTTTTTCTCCCCCATGTATTGGATCTCGTTTTTTCTCTTTCACATTACAACTCAAAGAGAACAGAGCTGAAGTCTAAATGGGCTCTCATGAAGTCGAGCTGATCTTCAGATTATTATCAGAATCCACCTACATAACTCGTTTTTGACAGACTTTCCCCTGCCAGCTACACCTTCTCCATGTGTGCAGGAGTGCCAAGCCCTGAGGGCAGCCAGTCAGCCTGGGAATGTTTTAATGTGACAATTGAGATGTACTTTTAGCAGACCCGAGAATTTTACTCAGAGAAGCAGATAATGGCAACCACTTTCCTACTTCTAAGACAGCATCTAGACAAGAGAGAAAATTCTTTTACCACGTGAAGTGGGAAAGATAAAAGATAGAAAAAGTAGATGTAGCTACAGGTTACAAGGTTAAAAGCCTGGACTTGCTAAATGTCCTTTTTTTCCCCATATAGAAAGCAAGAATCCCTCAAGACAACATTTTCAAGGGCACCGTGCTCCTCCAACGGAGTCCATCAGAGGAAGAGCAGCACAGGCTTCTGAAGGAAAACTTGAAAATCTCACCTCAAAATGCCCCCATATCTAACCCTCAGCCTGTGAATCTTCTCTGGCCCATGACCCAAAAAGGTCAGCCCGCTCAGTGCAGCTCTCTTTAATTTGAACCTAAACCACCCATTTAAATATCTGAGGAGGATGACTTCAGGCAGCAAGGTTAATCAATGTATCTATCCATCTTGTCAAGTGCAGCCACAGCAGTGTCAGTGCCCGTGCTCAAAGTCAACGCCCGCCGGCCCCGATTAAAGCCGTGCCTGGCTTCTGGTAAACCTGCAGGGAGCTGCAAAATTCCAAGTGAGGAAGTGCTGGGCTCAAAGTCACCCAGGGTGACACCGAGCTGGGCCAGCAGAGCCAGGCAGTTTGGTCCTCTCCTCATCAGCAGCACAGAGAATTCACCTGGGAGAGGATCAGATCGTCAGAGAATTTGTTCGTCAGAGAACTGTTCAAGTACATTCAAGAAACTTCCTCTCCAAGAAACTTCCTCTCCAATCACTGCAGGGAAACAAGCTCATCCAAGGGACAGGCTGGAGATGAAGCATCACTTAGTCCTACTGTAACTCCACCACCCAGGAATTAAGATTTCTCTTTCACTAGGAATCTTAATTGTGGATGCTTTGCTGAAGGAACTCGGCGTCTGATACTTTGTGACTCCCAAAAATGGGAAGTCAAATCCAGAATGATTAAGATGCCAAAGTATTTTTTCACCTTCCTCTTATTACAATGCCCTGTATTAAAAAAAAACATATTATTTAAATATCTAAACCCCACATAATTTAAACTGCAGTAGTTAATCTGCAGTTCTTTTTCTCTTAGTGGCACATGTGACATTTCTGTTTATTAAAGAGCTAAAACTTTCAGCTGATATGAAGATCTAGTTAATGTCACAATTTTATTTCAGGCACATATATTTCCTGTAATGGATTTTACAAGTTTATAGGCACTACCACTGCAAGGTTTCATGCTTCACATGAAGAAACATCAGAACACACATCAGGAGCCCTGGAAACTTTTTCTGTCCATCTTATTCAGCAAGTTCTGTAAAATAAATTAAGACATGCAGATTGCTCCTCTCCTCTTTCTAAATGAGATTTTACAGCACTAACAAAAACCAGGTAAAAATACTTTCTGTTTTTGCAGGGTGTGTCTCTGGGTACAGGTTCACATTGTACTGTGGAAATCAGAGGTACAGCAGATGCACTGATCTATCCTAACTCCCTGTGTTACAAGAGTACCAGAAAAGACTTTGGAAAGTAATATATTATTTCAAAGCTCACTTTTTTTTTAGTTTATTCCTCAAGATTTACTAAATTAGAGAAAACAAAACAGCATTACTGTTTAATATCTCAGGGGAAAAAAAAAATGTTCATGCTAGAGCCACATGAAAAACCCAAAAAACTCTTCCATGCAACTAAAATCTACTTAGCCAGGACTTAAAAAGGATTTTTCCCACTGACAGAGAAAAGCCTTGGTGTCTCAAAGATCCTTTTAAAAATGGGCAGACACAAAAATATATATTTCATACTGTAGGTAGCACCTGCATGTCCAGCCTATCCTCCTGTGCTTGGGTTTATGCTGCCATGGGAAGGGGCAGCATTAATTAAGTTAATCATTCGACCATTTTCTGTATTAAAGTGGAAAGATGGCACAATTTTAGGGCAATTTTAAACTAACACAACACTTCAACAGTGCCATCTTTTGGCAACTACCACATATTTCTGCTCAGTAGGCAAGATAATGGCTCATCAGAATAAAAAATGCCAATTCTATTCCTTTTAATGGACTTAAACTACCCACATTACCTTTTGCATCTGGCAAGAGCCCAGATACTCTGTGGCAATATGACCTGCATGCTAAAGGTTTTGCTTTTATTTCTCTGAACCTGGACAAAATGATAAAGAAAATCCTTCAGTGTCAAAACAGCAAATTTTTTTAACACTTCGAGATGGGCAGTGACAGTAGTTCAACACTAAATTGAATTATAAATAAATTAATTAAATAAATTTTCCAACACTAAATTGAATTATAAATAAAAGGAGACACAGGCATCAAAATCCCCTCAACTAAACAACCAAAACCCACAAATCCAAAAAAATCCAGTCTGTTCCACTCTAGACAAAATTTATCCCAAAAATCCTGACAAGCAACATTTCTACTGCAAATAATTCTGATTTTTTCTAAAGCAAAGACCAAACAAACAGCTACAAGTATTGATCCTTCTCCTTGAAAGCATGGTGACTTCAGGAATACTCATCCTGTTAAAACAGGGATATGAGACAGCCCAGAAAGGAGAATGAAACACCTTTGAAGCCCACTAAAGAGAACTTTGGGGTTGGTGGTTTATCCTCACAGCTCATAACACACACAGAGAAAGGGCTGAAGGTGGAATTAAAGCAGAATTTGCGCCTGCATTCAAATATGTGATCCCAAAAAGCTTCTGAGTAGCTTATTTGTGTAGTCATACAGTTGTTTATACATTCAATAAAGCTGGCTTTGCAACATATCCTAAGGGACACGATCCATAAGTTATTCAGAGGGTGCTGCCACACTTAAAATCAGAACCCATTAATTTTAACATCTCTGATGGAACACCTGGAGCCACAGCAGTGGCCACAGCACTCACCCTTTGTGAAGAAATTCCAACCAGCCACACAAAACCTGCAACAACCCAGCCAAAAGTGTGGTGGGGAGTGGCACAGCACAAGCACACACAAAATATTCAGCTTTTGTTAAGATAGAAAGTGGCTAAAGAATTCTATCATCCACACAACCCACAGTAGATTTGTTGGTCCAACAGCTGGAATTCTCAAAAATTCCCAGTGGAGCTAATTGAGAAGATGGTTTTGGAAAATAAAAGGATTAACCGGGAAGCTACAGGGGAGCAAAAGGAAAAATTCCAGGGGAAAGAGCTGAAGATGTGATGAAGCAATTCTCAGCACAATTTACTCCACACAGCAGAAATGGTACAGTGGTGACATATGCTAAATATGTAATTTTATATTTATAAACACAGTTTCTGCCTTCACTCTATAACCACTAAAAACCCAGCTAAGAGAACACAATTCCTCTCCTGTGGAAAACTCCACAATTCAGTGAAAATACAGAGCTGTTTAATTACTCAGAGATGCTGTGTATAGAAGAGTTCCAGCAGTCTGAATGCCTTTGCTGAGTTTTTTAAATTGTATTCTGTTGGATTTCCTTTCTGCTGAGCCCTAACACAAGTTCCTTTCAGCTGCACAAACCAGCCTAAGAATAATTACAACATCCATAACAGTTTAACCACTACATAATTGGGCATTCAAGCTTAGCCCAAAATTTAATTTCTCTCTGAGAACTGATAACATTGGTAAATTTGCTTTTGGGAACCACTGTATTTTGTGTTAGCATTTAGCACCAGGAAATGAATAGTCCTTTTTTTTTTTTAAGTTTGCAATTTGTTTTCTGCACGAACACCAAATAATAACAAGATCTGCACTGTGTTCTTGGATTAGAGCACTCAGCAGGGATTCTTTGCTTTGGGTACAAGCAGTCATTACAATTTCAATTTCCTTCAAATCAGTGGTGTCCTCATTGCTTAGAACATTTGCTGTTCAGCATTTATATCACTTATTTACATTTCAGATTTTATGCAGGCTGCAGGAGGAAGAATGTTGCATCAGTTTCTTGCAGATCTTCATTCTCTGAAGACTCTATGTACTTAATTAATTACATTGTATTGCAAACCCTACTTTTCCTTCCTTAATATCCCTCTTTGATGACCCCAGCTTCCTCTGAAACAGATCCACAAAAACAAATTAGTGGTGAAGCATTTCCTTAATTAAGAAGGAGGGAATCTCAAATTTTAGGCTGTGGCTCGACAGAAATAAAAACAGAACTCCACTTTGCATTTCATTCTTCTCATTTTCACGTTACACTTAATCCTCCTGCTAAACTGAAATAGTGCTTGGCCCCTCAAGCTTCACCTTCAAATCACAGGATGGTTTGGGTTGGAAGGGACCTAAGGACCATCCATTTCCAACCCCCTGCCATGGGCAGGGACACCTTCCACTGTCCCAGGCTGCTCCAAGCCCTATCCAGCCTGGCCTTGGGCACTGCCAGGGATGCAGGGGCAGCCACAGCTTCTCTGGGAATCTGTGCCAGGGTCTCCCCACCCTCACAGGCAAGAATTTTTTCCTAATATCCCATCTAAACCCACTCCTTCTCAGTTTGAACCCATTCCCCTTGTCCTGTCACTCCCTGCTCTTATAATGTATTCCTTACATCACTCTCAATAAATGGGATTCAGCCCCACACTTGTTTTTGTTTACAGATATAGGAACCAAGGTCAGGAACACCTGGGAGCATAAAGCACCAGGAAATCTGAATCCATGAACCAGACAGAGCCCTGCATGAGCTGGCTGGTGTAAACAGCAGTACAGCTGGATTCATGGAGGCTCAGCCCTGCTGAATATTACTGGAAGTACTGGAGAAGGGACTCAAACTCAACCCTTGATTTATAATTATGCACTCCAGTCAGCAAACAGAGGCTTGAAGAGGGAAGCATTGCAGAATTTTAGTTCTCATGCATTTGTCATGAAGCATCTGGCCTTTTCTCATCTTGCTTTATCATTTCCTTTTTGCCCTTTCACATGGGATCTGAGATGTCCTTAGAACTGGGAATTCATTCCAAAGTGACCAGCTAAAAGGAACGATAACCAGCCAGTGGACAGCTATACTTCAAATATTTTACCCAATAACCCAAATAACCCAATCAATAACCCTTATATCCTTTACCAATAACCCTTTTATCAAATAACCTTTATTAACTCCTAACTCTTCCAAGTAACCACCCTTTTACTACAATTGATATAGCAAAGGTATTTTGTCTTTACAAATGCTTAGTACTGTTGCTAAAAGTAAAGAATATTTTCAACAGAAAGTTCTCTCTCTATTTAAGAATAATGCAATTAAATCTGATTTGGGCTGACAGGAAAGTATTTTTTTTTAAAAAAAAACAAGGTTTTTGCTGTCATGAGCTCTCCAAGATTAGATGTGGAATGATTTATGCAAATTCTCAAAATTTCTCTGCATGATGTATGCTTCCTTTTGCTACGGGTTCACAAATTGGATTTTCTATGTCAGATATTGAAAAGGGAAAACTGAAACAGGTCAGTGTTTTAAATGTGATTGATTTCTTCAAAGGAAATGGATGACATGATGCATTACTGCAATAAGATCCTCATATATCTGTTATAAATCACAGGCCTCTGCCAGGCCTTTTTCAACTGGAAGTCTTGCAAAACTATCTTGAACTGCAGTGGGAACTTTCCATAAAAACTTTCCTTTTTTTTTTTTATTTTTTTTATAATATGTTATTTTTCTCTCAATTTGCTTTGACAGATGGACTTCCGGCATGACTGTTACTCCACAAATACCATTCAAGTTGAGAAGGCTTTATTGAAAAGCCACTCTTTTTTATCCCCACCAGGAGGAAAACTGTGCAGTTTGAAATGCCTCACAAATGTTACCCATGGCTGGTAGCATTCCAAGGTGTAATACACACCAGCCTGGCTTTGGATTGTTGGGGGGATGTTCTCAAAAATAAACAAGCCTCTCTTTCCCTTATCAAACCTCACATTCTTTTATTTTTTTACCCTGTCACTTAGACAGGGAGCCTTTCTGTGCTACAATCAATATGGAATATATCTAAACCCATTTTAGCTGTGTCCACCTACAGTATTCTGATTTTACACCAGACTGTTGCGAGTTACCTGCAAATGGACATTTCTGTGAATAAGTGAGTTAAGAGGACCAAGGCCTCACTGCTGATATCACCCACACAGATTTCCACATCCTCATTATCTCAGACCCACTGGTTATTCTAAACAGCATCACAGCCACATATTCCTGACGTGATTTTCAGAGGAGGGATCCTGGGTTTGTTCATTCCATCTTGCCCCCGTGTGATTTTTATTAATTGCAGGAAGCTCCTGCAGCTTTTTGCACTTCTCACCTTAGAAGCTGGAATTGCAGGGAAGACAACTCCTTCCTTTGCATGAGCCTGAGCACAGCTTGCTGAGGGTCAGCAGAGAAGAGCCAGCTTCTGTCATTTGAACAAGGAGCATCAACCAGTACCTAGACAATTAATAAAGTCAAATATAAAAAAAAAAAACTTCAACAAAGATGGTCACTTTTTGAACACCAGGTGCCAAAATATATTCAATTTTCTTCTGCAAGCGTTAAGAAAATTTCATTTTCCATTTTGGGGGTGAAATGATCCCATTACTGTTTTCAGTATGGGGTTAGCAGGTGGGGAAATAAAAAATTAGTGCTCCAAGTCTCTTGTTGTCCTCCCCTTCCTAATTACACATCATGCAAAGATTACAGCTACAAGGTCTATCAGAATTCACTCCCAAGGCGGAATGGGAAACATCACCCAACACAGGAATAAATGCACAACAAGCTTTTCATAAAGTGTTTCCTGAGGCTCTACAAATCCTGTACATGACTTTATTCCCATTGATAGGTCAGGTTTTTTTGTGGGGGGCCAGGGAAAAAATAATAATAATAAAAAAGAAAATTAGAAAGAAAGCAGCACAGGAAGAAGAATAAGAATGCAGAAATACAATTTGCCAATAATAAAGTTACCTTGTCATAAGATTCAGGCTGAAGATGTCCAATCTGTCGACCATCCAGTTTAGAGACCTTTATCAAGTTAATCAAAGGATCTGGGATGAAGGATTCGATTGTCTGCTCCAACCACCTTGACCTCAAATCATCATATTCATTACAGTGAAAATGACCTTAAAAAATCAAGTAAAAACAAACAAACAAATAAACACCCAAAGAAAAGCCTTCATATTTTTTTTTTCTGTTTTGTTTTTACAAATACAAGGAGTGAGACCCATTTTGGAAGTTCAACTGCATTGCCATGACTACCATGGAGTTTACACCTTATGTGCCTGTGTTATTGCACTTTTTAGAATACTACTGAATTTTTATAAACCTAAATAAATTTCAACATGCTCCTACAGAGCAAACCCTGAATATTTACTAGCAAATCCTTATGTAGCAATAGACTTCCACAGTGAAACAAACTTTAATCATCACCCATATACAATGTGTAAGTGCCTCCCTGGGCTCCTTGAGCCACCATCTAAATGAAGTGCATGCCACATATTATTAAATTGCCTTTTAAATAAATAAAGCATCCATTTTGGTATCTTAAGGTACATCTTAACCTTCACAGAAGGATATTAAGAATCAAATTCTTCACATCTTCCATTCTCAGCAACAGTTTGGTCTCTTCAGAAGCAGAGAGGGTAAAGTGTCAGGTTTTTTTCCCCCTAAATCTTCTGAAAAGACAATTTCTATTTAATTTACTTCATTAGCATCACCTCATTCCTCTAGAAAAGGGAGGGAACACAGTTGTCATCAGCTGGGGCAGGTGGTTACAGTAATGGTCTCAGCAGCAGGAGCATAAGGGGCTGTGAACAGCCTGAAACAATTACTACCCAAGCCAGACAATAAACTTGGGAACAGCACTCCCAGCTTGCTTTAACTCCTTGGCCCAAGCTGCTGCTTGCTGCTGCCTTCTAAACAGCCTGAATCATCTCAGAATCCTTCTCCAGAGAATTTCTGACCATACACCTTCTCCCTTTGCCCACATCTTCATTTCTTATGCCCTGCTTTGCATCAGCACAAATTCACCTGTAATATTTGGACAGCACTGACAAAAAAGTGCTGAAAAGTGAGGAAAAGAAAAAAAACAAGTAAAAAAGGACAAGTATTCTAAGGTGGCATATAACTTACATCCCTGTGCCAACAAATTGACATAGCTTTAAGTAACTTCTGGAGAGAAAACAGTGGAGAAGAAAATCCACAGAGCTACCCCACTTTTGCCTGTCACTCTGCAGCAACCTATGTTAAAGTAAGGACTGCACTTTTAATCTTCCTTGAGGCAAACACATTTCATAAAATCCTTATTAAACAGCGTGGAACTAGGTGGAACACAAACTGCTGGTTGGTTTTTCTGCCTCCACCAGCACCTGGCTCCATTACCTGGACAGGCACACTGCAGGATAGCTACGGATTTGCCCCCTGGTGCAGCACAGAGATCCAGAACATCTTCCCCATCCTGCACCTCCAAGGCCAGCACGGGCAGCAGCGAGGCAGCGTTGAGCAGGTAATAGTCCTTCAGTCTGCCAGGCTGGTGTTTCTGCGCAGGGAACCTGCCAGGAGCTGCGCTGCTGTAACACCTGAAGGCTGCTGGGAGGTAGGGCAGAGCTGCTGGGAAGGCAGGATGATATCCCTGCTCAGCCAGGCTGCTCTCCAGGCCGGGGCTCAGGCTGAACCTGTTCAGCAGCACGGCGTGCTGCCAGCACCACGGCGAGGTCAGCACTTCTCTAGGGGTGAGGAAAGGAAAAGCCAGTCAATAACCCACCAAACAAAACAGTGTAGGAAGCCTTTGCTCACAATCTCACCGCTAGATAATTCTGGTGTAATCAGAAATTGATCATTTTGGCTAGAAAAGTACGCAGAAAAATGATTTCGAAAGGAAATCAAGCCACTAGTTTTTTCTAATTATTGCATTTAAACCACCAACGTCTTCTAAAACAACACATTCTCCACTTTTATTTTATGTAGAAGGTACAAATGGTGAAGCATAATGCTCTTTCTAACTATAAAGTATTTCCAGAAGGACAAAAAATAACTGTAATATTAGTTGTAAACAACAAAAATAATCACACACATATTGGCTTTACAATTCTCATTCCAGCCAACTCTAAAATGCTGTTTTCACAAACGTTCTTTTCTACGTTTTATGTTCTGCAAACACTGGGCCAGTAAAACTTAAATTGATATTTTTGGAAGACAGACAGCAGTGGTATGTGACAGAAACATGCTTTGTTTGGTTTTCAGTTTGCTCTTTCAGGCCTTTCTTACATGGATTTCCCCCCTTTCTGTTTGAGTTCCTATTAGTAATTTTTCATTTCCTCTCAAAAAAAGAAAAAATCCTCAGGAGTGATCACTGCCTAAAGAAGAAAAAACACATGAACCAAATCAAAGAGGTTTTGACACAATTAAACTAATGCTATGCATCTATGCATTTTGTTTTGTAATAATGAAGTTCTGCAGCAGCTGTGTGATCAAGACCCAAATTAAGTGACAGTCTTTGCCATACGTGTCATTACTAATTCAATTCCTTATCTCCTCCCTTCCCTCCATCTCCCCAAAGCCACAGACCTGACACTGCTCCACGCATCTCCCAGTTCTGCCGTGTACTGCTTCTCAAAGTGATCCAGAACCACCTGACAGATCTGCTTCTGGAGCTTCCCTTTTGCTTTCTTTTCCAGCTTCAGAGAAAGGGAGAAAAAGGAAAAGTAGTAAAGCAAAATTAAACCCTCTCTAGTTCTCACTAGAATTAATAAAAAACATTTTACTAATTGCATCGTGGTATCAGTGATATTGGAATGCTCAAATATTAAGACCACATCTTTGTGTGATCAAGATGCAACAGACATTTTAGAGAGCAAAGGAGTTAAACTACAGCACACTCTTCCTCCCTGCTCAGCTGATTAATAAATACTCCTCCTGTGCTGATAATCCAGTGGCTGCTGGCATTCTGATGGAGTTTCACCTACCAAAGGAAGGGAAAGAGCTTTTGCTTTCTAAGCAAACCCCAAGGGTAAACTCCCTTGCCCTCCCTAAGGGCACCCAGCAGCGTCCCGTCCCACCGCGCTCCTTCCAAAGGCGGCGCAGGGACCGCGGCAGGCACGGAGCTCGGGCACCGGGAATTCTCCCTCCGTGCCGGAGCAGCTGCCCGCAGGAGGTACAGAATCCCGGGGGATGTGCGGGTACAGAAATACTGGTGTGCAGGTACAGAAACACTGGTGTGCAGGTACAGAAACACTGGCGTGCAGGTACAGAAACACTGGGGCGGAGGTACAGAATCCCGGGGGGTGTGCAGGTACAGAAAGACTGCTGTGCAGGTACAGAATCCCGGGGGATGTGCAGGTAC